>CM064869.1:57636370-57799115 GCA_032719365.1 Prinsepia uniflora | reverse complement strand
CCTTAATCACCTCTCTCTCTCTTTCTCTCTCTCTCTCTCACCCATTCACTCATCTTCATCTCTCACTCACCCCTAAACCGTGAACCCAAAGACCCACAACCCAAACCCAAAGATCCCAAACTCCCCCCCCCCCCCCCCCCCCCCCCCCCCCCCCCCCCCCTAAACCGTGAACCCAAAGACCCACAACCCAAACCCAAAGATCCCAAACTCCCAAATCGAACCACCCTCTCACTCCTCTCACTCTCAATCGTTCTCTCTTAAGCTACCCTCATCGTCTCCTCATTGTAAGCCCTCAATTTCAGTTTTTCATTTTTTTTAAATTTTATTGGTTTTTTGGATTAATTTAGAATATTCGATTGTTATTTGTATTAATTGTTAGATTGTTCATTATATTTGAATTTTGGATTGGTTTATTACTTATTTGTATAGAGTGTTATATTAGATTGTTTATTGTATGTGAATTTTTGGATTGATGTTTGTATAGAATGTTTTATTTAATTATTTTTTGGATGTGAATTATTAGAAATTTTTGAAAATTGTCGAATATTTGGTAATTTTCGGAAATTATTGAAAATTATTTAGTTAGTTAATTATTGGAATTTATTGGAAGTTTTGGAAATTATCGAATTTTTTCAAATTTTTGGAATTTATTGAAAATTATTTAATTAGTTAACTATTGGAATTTGATTGGAAGTTTAGGAAATTATTAATTTTTTGGTAATTTTGGAATTTATTGAAAGTTATTTAATTAGTTAACTATAGGAAATTATCGTGAAAATTTTGGAAATTATTGAAATTTTTAAAAATATTTAATTATTGGAATATAATTGAAATTAAAATATTATTTGGGAAATTAGGGTTTTATTTTTTTGGAAATTTTCAGACAATATTGAAAATTAGTACATTTGATATTTATTAGAAATAATTATATATTTTTCTGGAAATTCTCCAATTTTCAAAAATTATTGAATTGTATTTAATTATTGCATTATTGGATTTTTTTGAAATTATTAGAAATTAGTGGATTAATGCATATTTTTGGAAATTATTATAAATTGTAAGAAATTATTTGATTATTTGGTTATTCGTTTATTTATTTAATTATTTCATTAAAAATAATTATTAATTACTTTTGTATTTACATATATCTTTACGTGAATTTATCACTTCGCGAGGTCGTCGTAATGCGCTCGCAGAGCAGCCATCTCCAAGACCAGTGTCTTCCTCGACGGAGCAGGCATCTCCGGTAGTGCCGTCCCTGACGGAGCAGCCATCTCCGGGACTAGTTCTTCCTCCGACGGAGCAGTCATCACCTTCTTCTGGACCATCATCAATAAATCAGCCAGGATCTTCCTCAGCACACCCGAGAGTCATTCCTGGCGATCGGGTGATACCAGGGCCCCGATCAGCTAGACGTCGCACCAGCTCGAAACGAGGGGAACCTCGTACTGCCCTTGAGGCAACTAGCGTTGACGTTGCAGAGGGAGGCGATGCACATATCCCATCAGGTAAGTTTAATAGCTTATTGTATTTAAAACTTGTATATATTTTTTATACTTCTAAATACTAATGTTAATCGTATTTGTACCGAGTACCATAAAAGTGTGTGGCATTAGCAAGGTGTTAAAGTCCCAGCAGATCTGCCAATCGACAGGAACGAAGATCTAGGTGGAGTGGGTGGATCGACTTTGTGCACCGTACCCCAATGTGCATACTTTGCTGGTGCGAGAAATGGGAACGATTATTCGCAGTAGATCGAAGATGATGGCTGACATGTTCAAAGAACAAGACCCTGCGGAGCTCATCATTTGTTGGTCTGGTTTATGGGTATGAAAAAATTTATTTATTTTATTATTATTATTATTATTTTAATTTTTTATAGTTTAACATACTTTATTATTGGATTGCAAATTAATTTTGAATGGGATGAGACCAACGCGGCGCTAATGGAATATATCAACTTCCATCGGCAGAGGCGGTATTCCGAATGGAAATTCGAGCTCCATGCCAACTACGAGCGCTAGAACTCGCATGACCTGGCGCTGGAAAATCCTCCTAAGGAGATGCTGGGGGACATGCTAGAGGGGTGGAAATAGTTATGCGACCATTGGATAAGCAACCAATTTAAAGTAAGTTCATTTTTTCTTAATTTCTTTAATTTAGAATATTTATTTACGTAGTTTTGTATTAATAATAATTGTTTTTCTAATGTCTAGGTCAAATCAAAGGCCAACAATGCAAACCGGGCAGAGAAGAAATTTGAGCACCATTGGGGATCCTGCTCTTTGTTGGCTCGACATGAGGCACGTCGTGCGGCTGAGTCCCTGTTCCCGGAGGTTGAAACCTAGGGGGAGGTTTATGCTGAGCTAGGCAATGAGGCAACTGACGCTATTCACGTAAGTGCAGTGTTTGCGGTTATTAAAAATTTAATTATTTTTAATTACGTAATTTTCTAATTATTTTTTTATTCAATTTTGTAGGCCGCCATGGTGGAGGACGTGCAACAGACTCAAGAACAGCTGACCCAGCAACAACTTGAGGTCCCGCTACAAGACCAACTACTGGATTCCAAGATGTCTATTAGCATCCTGGAGCGCCATCTTGGTCGACGACCCGGAAAGTTGTCTGGGGCGCCAGTGCAGGGCTATTTCGAGATATCTCGAGTCGATCCTCAAGCTTGTCTCGGGGAGTCAATCCCGAAGAGGTCACTCAGCTGCTAGGCAACTTGGAGGCCCTTCAAGCAGAAAATACCGTGTTTAAGGCTAGACAAGCGCGCCTCGAGGCCCAACAGGCACTTTTGCAAGCCCAGCTTGCAATGCTATTCAACCAAATGAGTCAGCGTATGCCTGATGTCAATGCCTTACAGTCCGGGCTGGATCCTAGTCAGCAGCCTCCCCAAGATGGTGCTCACCCACCACCGAACATTTAGTTTTATTAGGTTTTTTTTAATTATGTAAAATTATTACATTTATTTTATATATATTAGAATTAATTTTCATTTAATTATATATTTTTTTGTTTTAATATTATTTCCATTTATTTATATATATATTATAATATTATATAAATGTAATTATTCAAATATTAAACTAATTTATAAAAAAAAACAAATTAACATTTAGCCCAGCGCATATGTCCGCCGGGCCAAGATAATTATATTAGGCTTGTCGGGCACACCCCCGCCAGGTGAGGTCATCTTGCCTGGTGCATGCCACGTTAAGCCAACTCTACGTGCCTTCTCGAGATCGTTTTTTTCGACCACGTTGCTCGGCGAATACGGCGTCAGGCAAACAACGTTGACTGGCATTTAGCGCGGCGGATGACGGTCATCCGCCGAGCTTTATGTTTGCCCGAAGAGTCCTGCTCAACGCAGTTGGTCCGGTGGGGACGCGTCAGGCAAACCATAGCCCGGTGCATGTGGAAGTTGGCTCAGCGTAGCCCATCCGCCGGGCAAACGTCATTTTGTTGTAGTGCATCCCATCCCGTATCATACTAAACCAGAAAAAAAAAATGAATAGTAAAACTGAATGGATGATCGGTAGGTTACCGATACCATACCGATTCAAATTGATACAAGATCGGTTTCAATGTTAGGGAATACCGTCCCATACTAAAACCGAACCGGTTTTAATTTTTTTTATTAATTAAAAATTAAATTAAATTTAAACCCCCCTCCTAATAGTCTAATACCCTAATAGGCTAATAACTAATGATGAATTTAATTGTATGTTATTTTTAATTGATAGATTCAATTGTATGTTAGGATTTTTTAGTTGATGCATTTAATTGTATGTTAATTTTAGTTGAAAGATTTAATTGTATGTTAGGGTTTTTAGTTGATGGAGTTAATTTTAGTTGATGTATTGAGATTGATTGTTATGAATTTTCTATATATTTTGAACAATATTTGTTAGCCAACAAGAGGCCTAATTTCTCAATTTCATAAAAATGTTATTTTTAGATACTCAATCATGTAATCCATAAATGAAATTATAAATTTGGACTCAAAATCTATCAAAAATATAATTGATACGGTATAGTATGATATCAATTTCATATTTTGAAATATCATACGGTACGAAACTATACACAGGACTAACTAAAATACGCATAGTGAAATTAGTAGAAGATGAGAGCGCGGGCGGGCATAACTTTCTCATTTGAAAATTCAAATTTAATAAAAATTTAATATTGATTAGGAAAGGAAAAACTGGTAATCAGCTCGTGATCTTTAATTGAATTTGACCCAAAATTAAAGAACCAAGACTCCGCTCATCTAATCATCGCCATAGAGAGTCAGACTGAAATGTTCGCCCCTTAATATTA
This sequence comes from Prinsepia uniflora, assembly GCA_032719365.1. Taxonomy (NCBI): domain Eukaryota; kingdom Viridiplantae; phylum Streptophyta; class Magnoliopsida; order Rosales; family Rosaceae; genus Prinsepia; species Prinsepia uniflora. The sequence goes on along the minus strand of CM064869.1, from coordinate 57,794,789 downwards.
TTGGACAATTTTAATTTTTGATTAAGAAAAAAGGGCAAATGATGTCATCAGTATTGTTTCTGCATATATATATATATATATATAATATATATATATATATGTTACTGATAGAGAAGTTGTTAGGATCCTAGCATATATGTCAGCTGCCAATTCAGCATATGAATTGCTTACGTGTCTTGATTGAAATGTTTGTTAGTAATTATAAGCTAGCTAGCTTATTATTAATTAGGATTGCTATACCCAATAATGGTTTATTAGCAAAGGATTAATTAAGGATATTTAGAATTACTAAAGTAAGTTAATTGCCCCGTAAAGTTGTATCCTGGTTAAATTTCTTAGTTAATTTACCACTCATCTCTCGTCTATTGAGTTAAAGATAGGAGGAGGTATGTTTAATATAGTTCAAGTATTTCACCACGCAATAGAGTTTTAATTACAGGGGAGAGTGGATTTTTGGAAATTTTTCATACAATATGTCATCGGAATTTGAAGTTGAAACCAATTATCTACAAGTCAACATTATAACCAACTGAATTAGACTCAATTAACCACAACAGAGTTCAATTAGACTTTTTAATTAAGTAATGGGCACGTGCATATATATAAATATATTAAATTATGATGGATAAGTGATTGAGGTTGCTAAGGTACGAAAAAAGATGATAATCGATCGGACCATTTTTCAAATCTCTTCTAAACCAAACGGAATTAAGCCCCTAGTATTAAGTTTTTACTTATGATATCCAATTCAGTCAATGATTAGTATCAATATATGCATGATCTTCTTTTAATTAAGTATATACATGTGGAACCCAAAATCACCAGAAGAATGTGGAGCTACCACGTGACCCATAATTCCGAAATGACCAAATTTTGCCCTTGGCAATAATACTTAAAGCTCCAGCACCGAACATGGCTCAAGCCCACAATGCTTACATAGCCCAAACATTGGGCCCAAATCGAGATGACATGTGGAAGCCGCTCACCCTTGATTTTTGTAACATATGTCAGCACACAAATCAAGCAGTATTTGTCCCACATCGAAACTATGAAAATTGAACATCTCACTCACCCCTACATAAAGGGTACACATTTCTCAATAAAGGTAATTCAATTCAACGCTACTTAAGCTCTTAAGATTTCTCTTTCGAAGCTGACTTAAGTATCAGAGTGTTTTCGGTTGAACCACCACCCCCCCCCCCCTCTCTGGGATTCAACCTTAACCCCGTTTGATTTTCGTTATTGTGTGTAGGGATCGAGAAGGAACTTCACAGAGTTAGGCGATTTCTGCATCAACAACTAGTGCTTTCAACACTTACCATTCCTCAGATGGCTAGAACACGCTGATCCGCACGGGTCTCTGAGGCTGCCACATCCGCTGCTGCGATTGCTGTCGTGAGTAAACCGCTACCCAAGCTCCAGAGAGACGTGGCTCATCACATCCGACTGAAGGCGCGCGATGTGTGCCCCGACATGCTACTCGTCACAAGCAAGCATCTAGGGGCTCGTCTCCGCGACTTGGACTAATGCAGTAGGTTGAGCAAATGAGCAACCAAGTTCGGGCCCAATCAGAGCTTCTACAATAGCTATTGGGAGACATCGGGACATCCAGAACCTCCGAGAAGTGCAGTGAACCTCGTGGGGGCACCAAGGGACATCCCGAGACGCGCCGGCAAGGAGCATGTTCGCTGTCGGATAATATCCCGAGACACGTCGCTAAGGAGGCACTTGGACGCCCTGCGCAACCCGCAGGCCAACACCCAAGCTCCAGAGAGACATGGCCCATCACATCTGACTAACGGCGGGCGACGTGTGCCCCGACATGCTACTCGTCACGAGCAAGCATCTAGGGGCTCGCCTTCGCGACTTGGACTAATGCAACAGGTTTAGCAACTGAGCAACCAAGTTCGGTCCCAATCAGAGCTCCTACAACAACTATTGGGAGACATCGCGACATCCAGAACCTCCAAGAAGTGCAGTGAACCTTGCGGAGGCACCAAGGGACATCCTGAGACGCGCCGGCAAGGAGCATGTTCGCTGCCGGACAATGTCCCGAGACACGTCACTAAGCGACTTAGGGAAATAAAGTTGCACCCCTAGAGCAAAAGGCCAAAAACGATCAAGGCTTCTAGCTCGAGAGCGACTTGGAGGACGCCCTGGAGCACTTTCACGCAATGAGTACCCGCGCAATAGCCGACGATAGCAAGCGTCTCTCGTGCGTCACACACTCATTTAGATGGACAGACCCATCGTAACTCAAGAAGTACAGATGATTGCAGTGAGGAGGACGAGACCTACTCCCAATACGCTCGAGTGTCATTCCCGTTGCAACTCGAGGGAGTCGACGCCACTTGACCCGACGCAGAAATCCCCGTCACAAAGGCCACATTGCATGCTGAGGACGTTCGAAGGATGCTAGACTGGCGGCTCTAAGGTGTTCAGCGCGACAAAGACTTGGAGGATGACCTTTGGCGCTAGATTCAGACGTCATCATCTTCACCATTTGTGAGGGACATTGAGGAAGATCCGTTCCCGCATCGATTTTCAACTCCCAACTTCAATCAGTACAAAGGAACCTCCAACCTAGTGAAGCACATCAATTAGTATCAGGGGGTCATAGTACCTCACATGCATAACGACGCACTCATGTGCAAATTTTTCCAAGCCTCGCTGCAAGGTCAGGCGACAACATGGTTCAACCATCTCCTCCGGAGATCAATCACTTCCTTCGAAGACTTGGCCCCTACTTTCGTGAAAGGAGTACTCGCAGCTTCGCACCGTCAAAGTCAAGGATGACCACCTCTTCACCATCCGAAAGAGGTCTAAGGAAACCTTGCGGCCATACATCCAGAGGTATTGATAAAAAAAAGTCTCGCATTATTGGTTGCAGTGATCTCATCGCAGCCATGGCATTTAAGCAAGGCCTACTGCGGGAGAGCCAGCTCTACGGAGACATCGTCATGAGCAACGCTTGAAGTCTCACCAAGATACTATCCCTGGCGGAGCTACATGCATGCTGGGAGGATGAGAAAAACACCACACATACCGCCAACCACATCAAGGAAGATGGATATCCCACAATGGTGTTTGTGCAGTCAAAGGATGATGCCGGGAACTCGATCGAGAAAGCCAATAAGTGCAAAGGGAACCCGTCATCCAACACGTTTGCGGGTGCAAATCCAAACACACAGTTTTCGGTACCTTTGCTCCAAATATACAATCAGATAAAGGAAAAGTCATGGTTCGAAAGATCAGCACCCGTTAAAGGCAACCAAGAGAGGGTCGACAAGACAAAATGGTGTGCTTATCACAATTGCTATGGGCACGACATAAGCTCTTACCAGACTTTCGAAAGCTACCTCCGGGATCTATTGAAGGAAAGACACTGCACCGAGTATGTCAGAAAAAAGGCAATGGATCGTCTCGGAAACAAAGGCCCCCAGTGATAGGACCCATCCCAATCCCCCCCGGGATTAACGTGGGATGACCCTGCTCCCGTCTGACACGGAGTGTCAAACAAGGGATATTTCCGACCTTTGCCCTCCCGGGCTATCAGAGTACGCCAGGATCCGGAGGAGGTATGTGATATCTCGGTCTCTTCTACGTCCACATTCAATGTCAACCTGAAGGGCAGTCAAAACATTAAAAGCTGTGAGTGGACAAAACAAGAGTTTATAAAAACAGTTTCATAAGAAGACATTTGTACCCTTCACTAAAAAACATGCATGCATTCGAAAATCGTTTAACCAAAGAAACCATATATGGGAACTAAGCCCAAAACCATAATGAAATAACCATCATGAAAACGACCATACGGGCCACTGCCCAAATACTGTGCACACCTGTCCATACCACATATCACAATCCGTATATCATATCTATATCATGTACACATATAATTCACATAACCAATCATGTCACAGTTTCAAAAGCTACGCGCGTGCTACCCGGATCTCAATCCGAGTCATCTCAAAGTCAAGGTCAATGTCCGCATACCACTGACCCTACCCGAGGTAATAGTAACTATAGCCTTCTTGAGAGTAAGGAACCCAACTGGGGGGTGACTCCACTCAGTCTACTCCGGGGTCCACCCAGGCCAACGACCCTCCCCCGGAGGAGATAATAGAACAAGAAAGGAAGGTAGATGAACATATATATACATAACATAAACATTCATGCCCGGTTCCCCTGAACCGTCATGATCCATAACATCCATAACAAGGGTTCATGCTGGTTCCCATAAACTGTCATGTACCATAATGACCTCACAAAGGTTCATGCCAGTTCCCATAAACCGTCATGAACCACAATGACCCTTTCCAGAGTTCATGCCAGTTCCCATAAACCGTCATGAACTTGCAAATCCATCTAGGGTCCCTGGCCCAAAATCATAAACCGTAAGGTAACTAGGTATCGTACCCGAACATATGACTCAACTGGGCACCGTGCCCGATATCTAAGGGTCAGTCACGACTCCGATCATAGTGATGCGTGCCACCATCCATCCAGGATCGCCCTAAATCCTAGTATGTCGCCGTGAACGTATCAACCGACGCGACCATCACAAGATCATGGTGCATTCATCACCGATCGATATCCTGAACCATCAGCACTCCGAAGTCGAGCCTCCCCAGGCTGCCCGGCCACGAATCGTGCATCGTGACCTCTCTGGAAGGAACACATCTCAATCCGGAGGCGAGCGTCATATCGTCGATCGCCGTGCACATAGCACCCGTCGCGACCACGATTTAGAACCGAAGGTCGTAAATAGCATCATATGCCCGAGACAAAACCAAATGGGTCTCATACCCCAGTTTATCCTTTTAGAAATCCAAAACCTTTTCATTTAGAACAATAAAGACATACAGACTCGTATAGGTTACGGTGCGATACGAATCGACGGTAACAAATTGTCGTTCGTTGATCGGAAGCCTGTAAGCCCTCCAAACGTCGCCATTTTCAATAGCCAAGGTCTGGGCACACCCTGTCACAAACTGAACAGTTGGATTTCTCAAATTCACTCGTTACCATTTCGATCGAACTCAAAAAGTAAGATTAGGGGTGAGGATTCCTTCAAAATTTCTAGGTGTGCATGAATTGGATAGGTTTATTACGTTCTATATTTTTATTTCATGTTTCGGGTGATCCAACTGTCCACATTAATTAGAATCACTCATAGATAATATCTGTAAAAATTCACGGAATTTCGACGTCCCGAGAATAGGTTACGGTGCGATACGAATCGACGGTAACAAATTGTCGTTCGTTGATCGGAGGCCTGTAAGCCCTCCAAACGCCACAATTTTTGACAGGAAAGGTTTGGACACGCCTTATCACAAACTGAACGGTCGGATTTCTCAAATTCACTTGTTACCATTTCAATCGAACCTAAAAAGTAAGATGTATTAAACACTTGGCCCGGCTGATGGTGTATATCCGCCGGGTAAGAACAATTTTCGCGAAAATTTAAAAAATCCGCCAAAAATTTCGCGAAAAATTGAAACTGCCGCCCAAAGGGGCCCGGCGAATCATTAAAGCTTGCCCGACGGAGACATGCGCCGGGAAAACCCTCCTAATCACTTAAAAGTACAGACGTGCCCTTCCCCTTCCTTCTTCCCCTATTCATTTTGCAAAACCAGTAGAGACTGTCTGCCTCACTGCACCCCTCTTTGCAAAATTCCCTGAACCTCGTTCTCTCACTCCCTTAATCACCTCTCTCTCTCTTTCTCTCTCTCTCTCTCACCCATTCACTCATCTTCATCTCTCACTCACCCCTAAACCGTGAACCCAAAGACCCACAACCCAAACCCAAAGATCCCAAACTCCCCCCCCCCCCCCCCCCCCCCCCCCCCCCCCCCCCCTAAACCGTGAACCCAAAGACCCACAACCCAAACCCAAAGATCCCAAACTCCCAAATCGAACCACCCTCTCACTCCTCTCACTCTCAATCGTTCTCTCTTAAGCTACCCTCATCGTCTCCTCATTGTAAGCCCTCAATTTCAGTTTTTCATTTTTTTTAAATTTTATTGGTTTTTTGGATTAATTTAGAATATTCGATTGTTATTTGTATTAATTGTTAGATTGTTCATTATATTTGAATTTTGGATTGGTTTATTACTTATTTGTATAGAGTGTTATATTAGATTGTTTATTGTATGTGAATTTTTGGATTGATGTTTGTATAGAATGTTTTATTTAATTATTTTTTGGATGTGAATTATTAGAAATTTTTGAAAATTGTCGAATATTTGGTAATTTTCGGAAATTATTGAAAATTATTTAGTTAGTTAATTATTGGAATTTATTGGAAGTTTTGGAAATTATCGAATTTTTTCAAATTTTTGGAATTTATTGAAAATTATTTAATTAGTTAACTATTGGAATTGATTGGAAGTTTAGGAAATTATTAATTTTTTGGTAATTTTTGGAATTTTGAAAGTTATTTAATTAGTTAACTATAGGAAATTATCGTGAAAATTTTGGAAATTATTGAAATTTTTAAAAATATTTAATTATTGGAATATAATTGAAATTAAAATATTATTTGGGAAATTAGGGTTTTATTTTTTTGGAAATTTTCAGACAATATTGAAAATTAGTACATTTGATATTTATTAGAAATAATTATATATTTTTCTGGAAATTCTCCAATTTTCAAAAATTATTGAATTGTATTTAATTATTGCATTATTGGATTTTTTTTGAAATTATTAGAAATTAGTGGATTAATGCATATTTTTGGAAATTATTATAAATTGTAAGAAATTATTTGATTATTTGGTTATTCGTTTATTTATTTAATTATTTCATTAAAAATAATTATTAATTACTTTTGTATTTACATATATCTTTACGTGAATTTATCACTTCGCGAGGTCGTCGTAATGCGCTCGCAGAGCAGCCATCTCCAAGACCAGTGTCTTCCTCGACGGAGCAGGCATCTCCGGTAGTGCCGTCCCTGACGGAGCAGCCATCTCCGGGACTAGTTCTTCCTCAGACGGAGCAGTCATCACCTTCTTCTGGACCATCATCAATAAATCAGCCAGGATCTTCCTCAGCACACCCGAGAGTCATTCCTGGCGATCGGGTGATACCAGGGCCCCGATCAGCTAGACGTCGCACCAGCTCGAAACGAGGGGAACCTCGTACTGCCCTTGAGGCAACTAGCGTTGACGTTGCAGAGGGAGGCGATGCACATATCCCATCAGGTAAGTTTAATAGCTTATTGTATTTAAAACTTGTATATATTTTTTATACTTCTAAATACTAATGTTAATCGTATTTGTACCGAGTACCATAAAAGTGTGTGGCATTAGCAAGGTGTTAAAGTCCCAGCAGATCTGCCAATCGACAGGAACGAAGATCTAGGTGGAGTGGGTGGATCGACTTTGTGCACCGTACCCCAATGTGCATACTTTGCTGGTGCGAGAAATGGGAACGATTATTCGCAGTAGATCGAAGATGATGGCTGACATGTTCAAAGAACAAGACCCTGCGGAGCTCATCATTTGTTGGTCTGGTTTATGGGTATGAAAAAATTTATTTATTTTATTATTATTATTATTATTTTAATTTTTTATAGTTTAACATACTTTATTATTGGATTGCAAATTAATTTTGAATGGGATGAGACCAACGCGGCGCTAATGGAATATATCAACTTCCATCGGCAGAGGCGGTATTCCGAATGGAAATTCGAGCTCCATGCCAACTACGAGCGCTAGAACTCGCATGACCTGGCGCTGGAAAATCCTCCTAAGGAGATGCTGGGGGACATGCTAGAGGGGTGGAAATAGTTATGCGACCATTGGATAAGCAACCAATTTAAAGTAAGTTCATTTTTTCTTAATTTCTTTAATTTAGAATATTTATTTACGTAGTTTTGTATTAATAATAATTGTTTTTCTAATGTCTAGGTCAAATCAAAGGCCAACAATGCAAACCGGGCAGAGAAGAAATTTGAGCACCATTGGGGATCCTGCTCTTTGTTGGCTCGACATGAGGCACGTCGTGCGGCTGAGTCCCTGTTCCCGGAGGTTGAAACCTAGGGGGAGGTTTATGCTGAGCTAGGCAATGAGGCAACTGACGCTATTCACGTAAGTGCAGTGTTTGCGGTTATTAAAAATTTAATTATTTTTAATTACGTAATTTTCTAATTATTTTTTTATTCAATTTTGTAGGCCGCCATGGTGGAGGACGTGCAACAGACTCAAGAACAGCTGACCCAGCAACAACTTGAGGTCCCGCTACAAGACCAACTACTGGATTCCAAGATGTCTATTAGCATCCTGGAGCGCCATCTTGGTCGACGACCCGGGAAAGTTGTCTGGGGCGCCAGTGCAGGGCTATTTCGAGATATCTCGAGTCGATCCTCAAGCTTGTCTCGGGGAGTCAATCCCGAAGAGGTCACTCAGCTGCTAGGCAACTTGGAGGCCCTTCAAGCAGAAAATACCGTGTTTAAGGCTAGACAAGCGCGCCTCGAGGCCCAACAGGCACTTTTGCAAGCCCAGCTTGCAATGCTATTCAACCAAATGAGTCAGCGTATGCCTGATGTCAATGCCTTACAGTCCGGGCTGGATCCTAGTCAGCAGCCTCCCCAAGATGGTGCTCACCCACCACCGAACATTTAGTTTTATTAGGTTTTTTTTAATTATGTAAAATTATTACATTTATTTTATATATATTAGAATTAATTTTCATTTAATTATATATTTTTTTGTTTTAATATTATTTCCATTTATTTATATATATATATAATATTATATAAATGTAATTATTCAAATATTAAACTAATTTATAAAAAAAACAAATTAACATTTAGCCCAGCGCATATGTCCGCCGGGCCAAGATAATTATATTAGGCTTGTCGGGCACACCCCCGCCAGGTGAGGTCATCTTGCCTGGTGCATGCCACGTTAAGCCAACTCTACGTGCCTTCTCGAGATCGTTTTTTTCGACCACGTTGCTCGGCGAATACGGCGTCAGGCAAACAACGTTGACTGGCATTTAGCGCGGCGGATGACGGTCATCCGCCGAGCTTTATGTTTGCCCGAAGAGTCCTGCTCAACGCAGTTGGTCCGGTGGGGACGCGTCAGGCAAACCATAGCCCGGTGCATGTGGAAGTTGGCTCAGCGTAGCCCATCCGCCGGGCAAACGTCATTTTGTTGTAGTGCATCCCATCCCGTATCATACTAAACCAGAAAAAAAAAATGAATAGTAAAACTGAATGGATGATCGGTAGGTTACCGATACCATACCGATTCAAATTGATACAAGATCGGTTTCAATGTTAGGGAATACCGTCCCATACTAAAACCGAACCGGTTTTAATTTTTTTATTAATTAAAAATTAAATTAAATTTAAACCCCCCTCCTAATAGTCTAATACCCTAATAGGCTAATAACTAATGATGAATTTAATTGTATGTTATTTTTAATTGATAGATTCAATTGTATGTTAGGATTTTTTAGTTGATGCATTTAATTGTATGTTAATTTTAGTTGAAAGATTTAATTGTATGTTAGGGTTTTTAGTTGATGGAGTTAATTTTAGTTGATGTATTGAGATTGATTGTTATGAATTTTCTATATATTTTGAACAATATTTGTTAGCCAACAAGAGGCCTAATTTCTCAATTTCATAAAAATGTTATTTTTAGATACTCAATCATGTAATCCATAAATGAAATTATAAATTTGGACTCAAAATCTATCAAAAATATAATTGATACGGTATAGTATGATATCAATTTCATATTTTGAAATATCATACGGTACGAAACTATACACAGGACTAACTAAAATACGCATAGTGAAATTAGTAGAAGATGAGAGCGCGGGCGGGCATAACTTTCTCATTTGAAAATTCAAATTTAATAAAAATTTAATATTGATTAGGAAAGGAAAAAACTGGTAATCAGCTCGTGATCTTTAATTGAATTTGACCCAAAATTAAAGAACCAAGACTCCGCTCATCTAATCATCGCCATAGAGAGTCAGACTGAAATGTTCGCCCCTTAATATTATTGGACAATTTTAATTTTTGATTAAGAAAAAGGGCAAATGATGTCATCAGTATTGTTTCTGCATATATATATATATATATATATATATATATATATATATGTTACTGATAGAGAAGTTGTTAGGATCCTAGCATATATGTCAGCTGCCAATTCAGCATATGAATTGCTTACGTGTCTTGATTGAAATGTTTGTTAGTAATTATAAGCTAGCTAGCTTATTATTAATTAGGATTGCTATACCCAATAATGGTTTATTAGCAAAGGATTAATTAAGGATATTTAGAATTACTAAAGTAAGTTAATTGCCCCGTAAAGTTGTATCCTGGTTAAATTTCTTAGTTAATTTACCACTCATCTCTCGTCTATTGAGTTAAAGATAGGAGGAGGTATGTTTAATATAGTTCAAGTATTTCACCACGCAATAGAGTTTTAATTACAGGGGAGAGTGGATTTTTGGAAATTTTTCATACAATATGTCATCGGAATTTGAAGTTGAAACCAATTATCTACAAGTCAACATTATAACCAACTGAATTAGACTCAATTAACCACAACAGAGTTCAATTAGACTTTTTAATTAAGTAATGGGCACGTGCATATATATAAATATATTAAATTATGATGGATAAGTGATTGAGGTTGCTAAGGTACGAAAAAAGATGATAATCGATCGGACCATTTTTCAAATCTCTTCTAAACCAAACGGAATTAAGCCCCTAGTATTAAGTTTTTACTTATGATATCCAATTCAGTCAATGATTAGTATCAATATATGCATGATCTTCTTTTAATTAAGTATATACATGTGGAACCCAAAATCACCAGAAGAATGTGGAGCTACCACGTGACCCATAATTCCCGAAATGACCAAATTGCCCTTGGCAATAATACTTAAAGCTCAAGCACCGAACATGGCTCAAGCCCACAATGCTTACATAGCCCAAACATTGGGCCCAAATCGAGATGACATATGGAAGCCGCTCACCCTCGATTTTTGTAACATATGTCAGCACGCAAATCAAGCAGTATTTGTCCCACATCGAAACTATGAAAATTGAACATCTCACTCACCCCTACATAAAGGGTACACATTTCTCAATAAAGGTAATTCAATTCAACGCTACTTAAGCTCTTAAGATTTCTCTTTCGAAGCTGACTTAAGTATCAGAGTGTTTTCGGTTGAACCACCACCCCCCCCCTTCTCTGGGATTCAACCTTAACCCCGTTTGATTTTCGTTATTGTGTGTAGGGATCGAGAAGGAACTTCACAGAGTTAGGCGATTTCTGCATCAACAACTAGTGCTTTCAACACTTACCATTCCTCAGATGGCTAGAACACGCTGATCCGCACGGGTCTCTGAGGCTGCCACATCCGCTGCTGCGATTGCTGTCGTGAGTAAACCGCTACCCAAGCTCCAGAGAGACGTGGCTCATCACATCCGACTGAAGGCGCGCGACGTGTGCCCCGACATGCTACTCGTCACAAGCAAGCATCTAGGGGCTCGTCTCCGCGACTTGGACTAATGCAGTAGGTTGAGCAAATGAGCAACCAAGTTCGGGCCCAATCAGAGCTTCTACAATAGCTATTGGGAGACATCGGGACATCCAGAACCTCCGAGAAGTGCAGTGAACCTCGCGGGGGCACCAAGGGACATCCCGAGACGCGCCGGCAAGGAGCATGTTCGCTGTCGGATAATATCCCGAGACACGTCGCTAAGGAGGCACTTGGACGCCCTACGCACCCCGCAGGCCAACACCCAAGCTCCAGAGAGACATGGCTCATCACATCTGACTAACGGCGGGCGACGTGTGCCCCGACATGCTACTCGTCACGAGCAAGCATCTACGGGCACGCCTTCGCGACTTGGACTAATGCAACAGGTTTAGTAACTGAGCAACCAAGTTCGGTCCCAATCAGAGCTCCTACAACAACTATTGGGAGACATCGGACATCCAGAACCTCCAAGAAGTGCAGTGAACCTTGCGGGGCACCAAGGGACATCCTGAGACGCGCCGGCAAGGAGCATGTTCGCTGCCGGACAATGTCCCGAGACACGTCACTAAGCGACTTAGGGAAATAAAGTTGCACCCCTAGAGCAAAAGGCCAAAAACGATCAAGGCTTCTAGCTCGAGAGCGACTTGGAGGACGCCCTGGAGCACTTTCACGCAATGAGTACCCGCGCAATAGCCGACGATAGCAAGCGTCTCTCGTGCGTCACACACTCATTTAGATGGACAGACCCATCGTAACTCAAGAAGTACAGATGATTGCAGTGAGGAGGACGAGACCTACTCCCCAATACGCTCGAGTGTCATTCCCGTTGCAACTCGAGGGAGTCGACGCCACTTGACCCGACGCAGAAATCCCCGTCACAAAGGCACATTGCATGCTGAGGACGTTCGAAGGATGCTAGACCGGCGGCTCTAAGGTGTTCAGCGCGACAAAGACTTGGAGGATGACCTTTGGCGCTAGATTCAGACGTCATCATCTTCACCATTTGTGAGGGACATTGAGGAAGATCCGTTCCCGCATCGATTTTCAACTCCCAACTTCAATCAGTACAAAGGAACCTCCAACCTAGTGAAGCACATCAATTAGTATCAGGGGGTCATAGTACCTCACATGGATAACGACGCACTCATGTGCAAATTTTTCCAAGCCTCGCTGCAAGGTCAGGCGACAACATGGTTCAACCATCTCCTCCGGAGATCAATCACTTCCTTCGAAGACTTGGCCCCTACTTTCGTGAAAGGAGTACTCGCAGCTTCGCACCGTCAAAGTCAAGGATGACCACCTCTTCACCATCCGAAAGAGGTCTAAGGAAACCTTGTGGCCATACATCCAGAGGTATTGAGAAAAAAAGTCTCGCATTATTGGTTGCAGTGATCTCATCGCAGCCATGGCATTTAAGCAAGGCCTACTGCGGGAGAGCCAGCTCTACGGAGACATCGTCATGAGCAACGCTTGAAGTCTCACCAAGATACTATCCCTGGCGGAGCTACATGCATGCTGGGAGGATGAGAAAAACACCACACATACCGCCAACCACATCAAGGAAGATGGATATCCCACAATGTGTTTGTGCAGTCAAAGGATGATGCCGGGAACTCGGTCGAGAAAGCCAATAAGTGCAAAGGGAACCCGTCATCCAACACGTTTACGGGTGCAAATCCAAACACACAGTTTTCGGTACCTTTGCTCCAAATATACAATCAGATAAAGGAAAAGTCATGGTTCGAAAGATCAGCACCCGTTAAGGCAACCAAGAGAGGGTCGACAAGACAAAATGGTGTGCTTATCACAATTGCTATGGGCACGACATAAGCTCTTACCAGACTTTCGAAAGCTACCTCCGGGATCTATTGAAGGAAAGACACTGCACCGAGTATGTCAGAAAAAAGGCAATGGATCGTCTCGGAAACAAAGGCCCCCAGTGATAGGACCCATCCAATCCCCCCCGGGATTAACGTGGGATGACCCTGCTCCCATCTGACACGGAGTGTCAAACAAGGGATATTTCCGACCTTTGCCCTCCCGGGCTATCAGAGTACGCTAGGATCCGGAGGAGGTATGTGATATCTCGGTCTCTGCTACGTCCACATCCAATGTCAACCTGAAGGGCAGTCAAAACATTAAAAGCTGTGAGTGGACAAAACAAGAGTTTATAAAAATAGTTTCATAAGAAGACATTTGTACCCTTCACTAAAAAACATGCATGCATTCGAAAATCGTTTAACCAAAGAAACCATATATGGGAACTAAGCCCAAAACCATAATGAAATAACTATCATGAAAACGACCATACGGGCCACTGCCCAAATACTGTGCACACCTGTCCATACCACATATCACAATCCGTATATCATATCTATATCATGTACACATATAATTCACATAACCAATCATGTCACAGTTTCAAAAGCTACGCGCGTGCTACCCGGGTCTCAATCCGAGTCATCTCAAAGTCAAGGTCAATGTCCGCATACCACTGACCCTACCCGAGGTAATAGTAACTATAGCCTTCTTGAGAGTAAGGAACCCAACTGGGGGGTGACTCCACTCAGTCTACTCCGGGGTCCACCCAGGCCAACGACCCTCCCCGGAGGAGATAATAGAACAAGTAAAGGAAGGTAGATGAACATATATATACATAACATAAACATTCATGCCCGGTTCCCCTGAACCGTCATGATCCATAACATCCATAACAAGGGTTCATGCTGGTTCCCATAAACCGTCATGTACCATAATGACCTCACAAAGGTTCATGCCAGTTCCCATAAACCGTCATGAACCACAATGACCTTTCCAGAGTTCATGCCAGTTCCCATAAACCGTCATGAACTTGCAAATCCATCTAGGGTCCCTGGCCCAAAATCATAAACCGTAAGGTAACTAGGTATCGTACCCGAACATATGACTCAACTGGGCACCGTGCCCGATATCTAAGGGTCAGTCACGACTCCGATCATAGTGATGCGTGCCACCATCCATCCAGGATCGCCCTAAATCCTAGTATGTCGCCGTGAACGTATCAACCGACGCGACCATCACAAGATCATGGTGCATTCATCACCGATCGATATCCTGAACCATCAGCACTCCGAAGTCGAGCCTCCCCAGGCTGCCCGGCCACGAATCGTGCATCGTGACCTCTCTGGAAGGAACACATCTCAATCCGGAGGCGAGCGTCATATCGTCGATCGCCGTGCACATAGCACCCGTCGCGACCACGATTTAGACCCGAAGGTCGTAAATAGCATCATATGCCCGAGACAAAACCAAATGGGTCTCATACCCCAGTTTATCCTTTTAGAAATCCAAAACCTTTTCATTTAGAACAATAAAGACATACAGACTCGTATAGGCACCGTATAGGGTCGAAACCTCGAAATACGTGCCTATACGTAACCACATAAAAATGCACCCATGGCATCATCAAACATGTATGAAAATATATAATAAACATTTATGCATGCACCAATTTAGAAAATAAGGTCCACTCACAGACCGTCCGAGTTGCCGCCTCGATTTGCGTTCCATACGGCTCCCCGAGCCGATCACCATCACCAGGACTCCCAAACCTGTCCAAATTTTAATAGAAGGTTACTAACTACTTAATTAACCTCCTACCAAAGCCCCGTAATTTTCCCGAACTTTTAACTATTTTTAAACCGACCCTAAACCTTCCGACACCCCGAAAACTATCGAAACGATGTCTGATTGACACGAGACCAGACCCAAAATCTTCGTTACATTGAATAGAAGATTTCACGTATTGAACACTTCCCCAAATTATGTCCCACGCTCCCTCACGCGCTCCTAGAAGGGACATATTACTGTTCATTGTCATCAAGCTCGAGCAGACCAGTTTTCCTGTTCCGGACCGGTTCACCTGGTTTGGCCGGTCCAACTGGACCGGCGTAACCGATTCACGGCCCTAGACACCCCATTTTTCATCCTAGTTCTTCATTTTTGGTTCCTTTCTTCCTATTTTGATGTTTTCTAGCCATTACAATCCTTAAAACAACCTAAAAACACCTAAATCCTATGGTTCGATTTTGAACCAAACGGTTCAAAGTACCCAAAACTCTCCCATGGCTGCCCAGCCATCCCAAGCTTCCTAAAACCTTCCTAACATGTCCCTAGTAACCTAATGGACTCATTAAAACCATTAAAAACCAACCATAACAACAAAAATGGAAAAATGGATCAAAATGGGCTAACCGGGTACCTTGCGGGTTTCTCCTCCTCTCGCCGCCGTGGGCGGCGGTTCAGGCCTCCAGGCCGGCCACCTCAGCTCCCTCAATCTCTCTGGTCCTCACAGCTGGTCATGGGTTAAGGTGGGATGGGTTTTGGGTGAATGGTTTGGGTGAGATCGGGTAATGGGAGGGGGGTGTGTGTTTGAATGAAGAAATGGAATGGAATGCACGGTGCATGAATCAATTTGGGTGTCCATTGGATGGGTGACACTTGTCACTCATCCATTGGGCCTCCATTAAATATCTGGGCCCCACTAAAGTCCAAAAGTTAACTCGTTTCGTAATTCGTGCAATAGTGCACTTGAACTTCCGTGAACCGTAACTTCGCCGTCGAACGTCCAAATTCGACGTTCCACCTGTCTATAGATTCATATCGTCCCGATCTACGTAACGGTCTTCAGCCCTTGGCCATCGGACCTCTCGGTCAAAAAGTCAACTATTGGGCCCCTTTTAACCAAAATTACCAAAATGCCCATAAACTTCCGAACGTCATAACTTCTTCCTCGAATGTCGGAATTGAACGTGCCACCTGTCTACGAACTCGTGACGTCACGAACTACGTCAAGGTCATCGGTCAAAGTCCATTTGACCGCCTGAATGAAAAGTCAACATTTTTCCCATGCCTAGGGGCAAAACAGTAATTTTTCATCGTTCGTCTGATTTCGCCCAACTAATCACGGATTAGCCTCACTAATCGTAATTAGTCACTAATCTAATCATGGAATTCGGGACGGGTTGTTACACCCAGGAACCCGTGCAAAAGATTATCCGCGTGGACACCATCATTGCCGAGTCCGAGTTGCAGGGAACAAACAGGGAACTAAATCAGTAACCAAGTCATCATCAAAGACACAAATTTTGTGGTTAAAATTCAGGTCAGTGCTTACTTTGCTCACAAAGCATCTTTTAATAAGATTCAAGATGTTTCATTTCAACGTCTAATGAAATTGTCTTATCGCTTACGCTTTTTTTTTAGAAAGCACTCTAAGTCTTTGCCATGTGAAGCACTCTAAGCCTTTGCTACGCAAAGCACCTAAGCCTTTGCCACGCAAAGCACCTAAGCCTTTGCCACGCAAAGCACCCAAGCCTTCGCCACGCGAAGCACTCTAAGCCTTTACCACACGAAGCATTCTAAGACTTCACCCCGCGAAGCACTCCAAGCATTCGCCATGCGAAGCACTCCAAGCCTTCTCCATGCGAAGCACTCCAAGCCTTTGCCACGCAAAGCACCTAAGCCTTCATCACGGGAAACATTCTAATTCTTCGCCCCGTGAAGCACTCCAAGCCTTCACCATACAAAGCACTCCAAGCCTTCGCCATGCGAAGCACTCCAAGCCTTCGCCATACAAAGCACTTCAAGCCTTCGCCATGCGAAGCACTCCAAGCCTTCGCCATACGAAGCACTCCAAGCCTTCGCCATGCGAAATACTCCAAGCCTTCTCCATGCGAAACACTCCAAGCCTTTGGCACGTAAAGCACCCGAGTCTTCACCACGCAAAGCACTCTAATCCTTCGTCACGCGAATCACTTTAAGCCTTTGCCACACAAAGTGTAACAACCCGTCCCGAGAAACGGGATAAGTAGAATGGTTAAGATGTGATTAGTGAGGTTAATCGGCGGTTAGGTGGTCCCGATAGGTCCGTAAGTGTAGAATGACGATTCTGCCCCTATTTCGGGCAAAAACGTTGACTTTTAGTTTGGGAGGTCCGATGGACTTTGACCAGTGACCAGGATGTAGTTTAGGACGTCACGAAGCCATAGGCAGGTGGCACGCATGATTCCGACATCCGTGGAGGAAGTTGTGATGTTCGGAAGGTCGAGGGTATTATCGTAATTTTGGTAAAGTAGGGGGAATAGTTGACTTTTTGAATAATCGAGTTTTGGTCGGTTGACCTAGGGTGGTTAGATAGATTTCGTCGTCCTGAGTTCGATGACAGGCGGCACGTATTCATCGGACTTACGAGACGAGAGTTACGGGTCTAGGAAGTTTTGGTAAAACCGTAAAAAATGAGTAAAACAGGAGGGTATTTTGGTCTTTTGGTTTCTGGGGATTTGTGCAGAGAGAAAGGAGATGGACGGCTGAGGTTTAACCAAGTGGGATCAGGATTGAGTGGATGGTGACATGTGGCATGTGTGTAGAGGCTTCTGGTGCAATCCTGTGTGTTCACGGTCCTAATTACTTGGGTGAACCCGTGTGTGCGTGTGTGGTTCTTCGACAAGCACAGAGAAACAGAGTGAGCTTGTGAGGGAGAATTGAGGAAGGATCTTGGCTGGTGTTGAGTGCGGGTGAGTGAGGGAGAGACAGGGAGGTCAGTGTGAGCTGGTGGTGGTGAATTGGAGCTGCAACCGAAGGGTAAGTCTTCCTGCTCTGTTTTTCCCGTGATTTTCATTTGGAAAGTCGTGGGTCTGGGCTGAGAATCGAGAGGATTGGAGGTCGGGATAGTGTTCAGGGAGGTCCTAGGTGTCGACTAGGATGGTCGCCGTGACGGGGGTGTCCACGGCGGAGCTCGGGCGATGATGAGCACTTTGATGCTCTGTTTGGCCGCAAAATTCAAATGGTGAGTCGAGGGTAACGGAGGTTAGGTCTAGGTTCAGTAAAGCCTTAGGAATCGTCTAATGTCGCCACCGTGATGGGAGGTGACCGGAGCAGATGGATCGTGAAACAGGGGTGTGATGGCCGTCTGGTTCGAGCTTGAATCGACGATGACGGGACTGTGTTGAGGTTAGAGGAGTTGAGGGATGGATTCGTGGTGTCTGGACGAAGCTGTAGGAGAAGAGAGGGAGTGAATTGGTGGCCGGACGGCAGAGAATGCCTCTCGCCGGTCCAGTTGCAGCGGCCGGTTCAGCACAGTGCACTCGAGGTTGGGGGTGACACTGTAGCTGGCGCGTGAGGGCCACGCGCAGCCACTTTGGGCGGCGCGTGGGGGCGCGTGCGGCGGCGTAGGGAGAAGCGATCAACTTGACTTTTGGTCTAGGAGTTGTGGTGAGTTCAATGGAGTTGGTTTCGGGTCAATCGGAAGTCGTTTGGGTTTAGTTCCGCGAGGGTGAATGTTTAGGGTCCCGGGTTTTAAGTCTTTGGTTCGGGGAATTTTAAGGAAAATTAGGTAGTTGCTTCGTAGATGTATTAGTGACGTAAGTTGACGGTGATTGACAGGATCGGGATTTCCCGAGGAAGCCGAGGAACGGGCTGGACGTTCGGGACGCGAGTAGGGCTCAGTACTGTGAGTGGACCCTTTCCTTAAACTCGATCATGCATAACTGTTTTTATATACGTTTTTGATGGCTTTACTTAAGACACTATGTTTATTGCATATGTTATGATGGTTTTACGTGATTATACGTGGTTGAGATGTTTGCACGTCTTTCGAGATATTTTCGGGATTTTGCACGTTTTTGAGAAAATGCTGGTTTTCGGATTTTGATGACACATTTGGGGATTTTCACCTATAAAGGTTTTCTGATGATGATAAATGGGTTATGAAATATGATTTGTGATTGCTTGTGGTTTTGGTATGAAAATGGATATTTTTCCGGATTTGGGTTCGGAATGACGGTTCTGAACGCCGGAAGGGCTTCGGACCAGTGATTTCGGATTCGGGTTTGGATGAGGATTTGGAAAAAATGGTTTTAAAATAGTTTTGGGATTGGATTTGCTGGATCTGGTTATTGGGTTTAAAGACCCGGATATATGTGACGGGGGACCGGCCGGATTGGGTTTAAAGACCCGGATTGAGTTTAAAGACTCGGGAGTTTAAAGACTCGGATATATTGATTTTCCCCCGTAGGCCTTGAGTTTAAAGACTCGGGAGTTTAAAGACTCGGATATGATAAAGGCCTGGATTGAGTTTAAAGACTCGGGAGTTTAAAGACTCGGATAGGTCCAGCAGGTTCGATCGGGAAATGAGGATTTGATACGGTTTCTGATACTCATGCTATGGTTTCTTATGATATTTTATAGTGTTTCTGTTTCTTATGATGTTTTATAATGATTATTTTATAACTGTGTTCATAACTGTTGGTTATGCATGTGGTTTCAAAACGGAGGGTTAAACTCGGCTTTTTGATAAATGGTTTTAGAAACCTTTTTGTTCTTATGGTCCACTCACATCTTCTGTCTTAAATTGCCCTCCAGGTTGTGGAGCTAGCGCGGGGTCTTGACGTCGAGGCAGTGACCGAGGCATAGAAGTCACGCGAGGGGTCCCGGAGTAGTTTAAAGTCTTCCGTGTGCATGTATTTATCGACTTTTAGTTCCCTGTATTTTCGTACTATGCTCTGTAAACGTTAACGTCGGAATATTTTGTTTAATTACTCCTGCGTCTGACTGGGTTGCGTGAGTGTTACTTGGGTGTTGTGTCGGGGAGTCAGACGGGAGCGGGATTTACCTCGGGTTTCGGGGTGAAACCGGGGTGGGTCCTGACACAAAGCACCCGAGTCTTTGCCACGCGAAGCACTCCAAGTCTTTGCCACGTAAAGCACCTGAGTCTTCGCCATGCTAAGCACTCCAAGACTTCGCCACGCGAAGTACTCTAAGCCTTCACCACAAGAAGCACTCTAAGTCTTTGCCTCGTGAAGCACTCCAAGCCTTCGCCATATGAAGCACTCGAAGCCTTCACCATGCGAAGAACTCAAAGTTTTTGCCACACAAAGCACAACAAGTCTTTACCATGCGGACCACGCCACGACTTCGTCACGCGAAGCGCTCAAGGCTCGTCCTAGTGAGGCACATGAAACCATCCAAGAACTTGACTTGGTGGAGTCGGAAAGGTACTAAAAAAAAGCTTCCAACCCCACCAAGAGGGGCAACCACCAGGCCATGACAAACAATGGGCAAATGTTTTAACATGCGAAGTCCGATTCTGCATTTCAGTGCATACGATCGAGATTGATTCAATCATAGATCGCTCAATTTTTCTCACCCTGACATGAGCTTGATGGTCTTAAAACGATACGGAAGTCAGCTTTCCAACGTCATTGACCTCACTCAATTCCAGGTTGTGACGAGTTCCCAACGAATGTTTTTGTACACGAAGGTCAACTACACATACCAGCGCACGAGTACGAGATTCATTCAGTTAAAGACCACTGAATTTTGATCACCCTGACATGAGGTCGAAGGATTTAGAAAGTTATGGAAGTCAGCTTTCCAACTCCATTGATCTCACTCAATTCCAAGTTGTGATGAGTTACCCGCGAACATTTTTGTACACAAAGGTGAAATCTGCCGAAAATCACAAAACACTCAAAAAAAAATGGAAGGTTTCTATTAATGAAAATTAAAGAAGTTGGAAATTCACAATTTGAATGATCAAACATGTATTCAATGCTAAGATGAAGCTACGAGCCAAGAAGAATCATGAAACTCATCATCAGGAGCGGCACGACCTCAGAGTCTCTCCATCAGCCTATGAGCAAGCCTTAGAGGCCTTCGATCATCCCATCGTGGACTTCCAGTGACACATCGTCCATGACCTTCTTCAAACAATGGGGGCAAACTCCTCAACATCACCTACTTGTCATAGTTGGCTTCACAAAATCAACTTCACCACTACTCGACTCGGCGATAGCTACAAAGCAGCTTGACTTTCAACTCCAAGACGAAATAATGGTTTGGGGTCATGTGTCTTCACACCACTTGGCTTTAGCGTCTAGATGATGACATCTCCAAGCTCTCTTCCTTCAATTAGGCGATGATGTATGACATCTCGAGCTTTGCAGGGGGCATGATCGATCCTCTATTCTATTGTTCCACCTTACTACACCCCATTTTGAGCTCAACAAAGCCTTAAAGATCAAGTCTCTGGAAGGTCATCCGTCATCCAAAGCAACTCCTTGGAAAACTTCAGTTACTTCATGGCACCACATGCACTTCGCCTCGCATCATGGGTAGCCTTGCTTTGAAGATGAAGCACATCTCGCCTTATAGCTGCAACACACATTGCCTTGCAGCTGGAACAAGCCAAGTGACACGTTGCACTCCAAGTGATGGGACTCATCGCCTCGCACTTGCAGCATGTCTCACCTTGCACTCTGCTGCACCTCGTCTTGCACCCTACTGTACCTCGTCTTGCACTTTGCTGCACCTCACCTTACACTCTGGTGCACATCGCTTTACACTCTGCTGCACCTCGTCTCGCACTCTGCTGCATCTCGTCTTGCACTCTGTTACACCTCGTCTTGCACTCTGTTATACCTCGCGTTGCATTCTGCTACACCTCCCCCGTTAAAAGCCTTGATGTTGGCTCTGCCCGCACTTGAATATGACAAGTGCGTTGATGCCCTAAGTTCTTCCATCCACAAAGCACTACAAGCATGTCAACCGGAGGAGTGTCTTGATGTCAAGTACGCCATCTCTTAAAGTCAGAAGCTCTAACAAGATCCGGACACGCCACCAGATGGTACTCCACAAAGTGAGGTCTTTAAGACTACAACAGAAGTATGTCTTCATACATCTTGAAATGATCGTCTCGAAGAGTAGAGCGCACCGTCACTTGAATCATTGCAATTGGACTCATACAGCTCTCTGAATGTGCAAAAATGTAAAGCTCAACAATTAAAGAAATATTCAAAAGTCTCTCGGACAAGCGTGGAGCTTATTGCGACATCAGAGACTCCTAGATAGAGGTACAACGAAATTGAAGATCAAGCGAAGTCCTACTCCCATATATAATTTATCGGAACCACAATACAAAATGCATCCCTTAGGATTATCTGAATTCCTAAGCGATGTGGAGGCATTTGTGGAACCCAAAATCACCGGAAGAATGTGGAGCTACCACGTGGCCCATAATTCCCAAAATGACCAAATTGCCCCTGGTAATAATACTTAAAGCTCAAGCACCGAACATGGCTCAAGCCCACAATGCTTACATAGCCCAAACATTGGGCCCAAATCGGGATGACATGTGGAAGCCGCTCTCCCTCGATTTTTGTAACATGTGTCAGCATGCAAATCAAGGAGTATATGTCCCACATCGAAACTATGGAAATTGAACATCCCACTCACCCCTACATAAAGGGTACATATTTCTCAATAAAGGTAATTCAATTCAACTCTACTTAAGCTCTTAAGATTTCTCTTTCGAAGCTGACTTAAGCATCGGAGCTTTTTCGGTTGAACTACCCCCCCGGGATTCAACCTTAACCCCGTTTTATTTTCGTTCTTGTGTGTAGGGATCGAGAAGGAACTTCACAGAGTCAGACTATTTCTGCATCAACAATACATAAGAAATGAAATAAGATTTAGAAAATTAGATGGTTATAATGTGATTGAAATTCAACGCGGACTATAATATATATATATGTTTGGTAATCAGGCCTGAGGATTTGAAGTAAAGAAGACAGAAAAGGAGATTGGAATGAATGAAGAAAAATAAAGAAAGTGTGAGAAGAGAAGTGTATTGAAGAACACCATTTGCTTGATTTTCACTATCTTGCTTTTACTGTTACGTACATTAAATCTCAGCTATATACTCGATCTCTGTTACAAAAGCTGTTGCTTAGAGGCTAAGGAACTATAATAGACTACAGCTAACTAACAGCTCATACATGTAACTAACTTTAACTGATCGTGAGAGCTGGCATCTGTAGTTATCAGTAGCATTGCATCACTATCAAGTTATGATGCTCCTTTAGCTAATGTGGATTGAGTCCTGCATTGCCAACATTCCCCCGCAAGCTGATGGAGAAGAAGCTTCAAGCATCAGATTAGAAGAATGTAGGTAGAACAAGTCATCAGTCAAGGCCTTGGTAAAAATGTCTGCAATCTGATCACCTGAGGGAATGTACTGAACATTCAAATCACCTCGAATCACCTTTTCCCACACAAAGTGATAATCGATCTCAATGTGTTTTGCTTGAGAATGGAAGATCGGATTAGCACAAAGGTTTGTGGCAGAGGTACTGTCACAGTAGATAAGAGGGGGTTTAAGAAGAGGCATGTGTAAAGCACAGAAAAGCTGTCTGATCCAGGAAACTTTAGCAACAGTAATAGCCCGTTCATGATACTCAGATTCAGTGCTAGACCTAGAGACTGTTGTTTGCTTCTTAGACATCCAGGAGATTGGATATTGACCAAGATAAGAAACAACTCCTGTAGTGGATCGTCTGTCATTGGGATCTCTTGCCTAATCTGCATCGGTGTAAGCAATCAAATCCAGATAACCAGGCTTCAAACTGATGCCATGGTGAGGAATGCCTTTGAGATACCTCAGAATGCGTTTAACTGCCATAAAATGAGACTCTGAAAGAGCATGCATGTACTGACAAACTTGATTCACAGAGAACACTATATCGGGCCTGGTGAAAGTCAAATATTATAGGGCACCTACAATGCTCCTGTAGTTTCTGGAATTACTATAAAGAAGACTAGCATCCTTCTTCAACCTTGATCCATGGACACTTGGTGTTTCCACAGGAGAGCTGTCAAGCATTGAAGTTTTACACAGCATATCATTGATGTACTTGGATTGAGAGATGAAAATACCAGTGTAAGTGTACTCAATCTAAAGGTCTAAGAATTAGTGCAGCTTTCCAAGGTCCTTCATATCAGTAGTTAAGGCTGAGATGACTTCAAAAATAGCTTGATCACTACTTCCTATAATGATTATATCACCTACATACAACAGTAGAACAACCAAAGTAGAAGGAAATTGTTTAACAAAGAGAGAGGAGTCTGCCCAAGTAGTTTGAAAACCTATCTTAGCTAGAAATCTGGTGAACTTGTCATTCCATGTTTGAGGAGCCTGTTTGAGGCCATAGAGGGACTTCTGCAATTTTCAGACATAATCAGGATGCTGGATGTCTTCAAAACCTGGTGGCTGAGATATGTAGACCTCCTCCCTAAGCTCACCAAGAAAGAAGTCATTTTTAACATCCAGCTGCCTCAGATTCCACTGAAATTGGGTAGCCAAAGCAAGTACCAACCTGACAGTAGTGGTTTTCACCACTAGACTAAATGTTTCACTATAATCAAGGCCCTCCTCCTAACTGAAACCCTTAGTAACCAGCCTTGCTTTGTGCCTTGCAACAGTACCATCTGAGTTCCTTTTAATTATGTACACCCACTTACAGCCAACCAGATTCTTGGAAGAGGGGAGAGGAACCAGAGACCAGGTTTCTTGGCTATAGAGAGCATTCATCTCATCCTGCATTGCCTGTTGCCATATTAGGATGATAGATGCTGTTCTGAAGGTGGTAGGTTCAACCTGAGTGAAATCAGTAACAAGAGATGAAGTGTAGGCAGACAGTAGAGCTCTAGGTTTGACAAATCCACTATTGGATCTGGTTTGCATTTGATGCATGTTAACACCTGTGATTGGGATAACAACTTCCAGAAGTTGAGGCTGAAAATCAGTATCTGTGTTTTTGCTGGGATGCATAGATGAAGAGTCAGGTTCAGTGAATGCCTGAGATTCTGAGAAGTCTGCTTGGTTGACTGACGGACTATGTGAAGGAGCAGATGAGTGGGAAGGTGAGATAGATGAAGGGTTTACCTCTGTGTCTTCAGCAGGAGCAGAAACCACAGGAGTCTGAGTAAACTGAGTAGGAGCAGGATTAAGTTGAAATAAGGAGGGGAAGACAGAATAATGTATGGAGGTGGGTATTAAACAAGTGTTTTGAGAGATAGATGTGTGAGAGGAAAGATTGAGACTAGAGTAGGGAAATTGAGTTTCATTAAACATAACATGCCTAAAGACAAAGTTTTTTTGGGACACAGGGTCATAGCATATGTAACCTTTGTATTTTTCAACATAACCAAGAAATATGCACTTTTTTGTTTTAGGTTGTAACTTGGTATTATTGTATGGTCGAAGGAGAGGAAAGCAAGAGCAACCAAATATTTTCAAATGAGTTATGAGGGTTAATGTATGAAAGCGAGATTCAAAAGAGGATTTCATATCAAGATTAGAACATAAGAACATAAATGAACAAAGATAGAGTGAAATTCTGATTTGTTTTTCATTGGAAAGACCCAGGTAAAACGAGTACATTCATCAACTAGATTCACATAGTATCTAAACCCTTCAAAGGAGGTAGTAGGAGATGGTCCTCATACATCTGAATATACAATCTCAAAAGGAAACGAAGATTTAGAACTAGAACTTGAGAAAGACTGTTTTGACAACTTTCCTTCAAGACAGGATTCACAGACAATTTGAGTGGAATCTTTAGAATACAGGATTTTTGCTTTATTCAAAACACATGATACAACCTGATTTGAGAGTTGGCCTAACCTTATGTGACATAGCTGGATTTGTGTTGTTTTTCCAAGAAAGGCAACCTAAGGATATGAATTAGCTGGAGTGATGAGAGGGAAAGGAAGTGGATAGAAACCATTCCTACTCAGTCCTTGAAAGAGTGTTTTCCCTGTGGTTCTATCCGGTATGAGAAAGGTGGAATCATCACAAACAAAATGACAGTGATTATCTTTGCATAACTTGTTAACAGAGAGCAGATTAGCAGATATATGAGGGACATGAAAAACTTCAGGTAAATCAAAACAGTGAGGTGTAGGTTGAGAAGTGACAAGTGTAGATTGTCCAACATGTGCCACTTTCAAACTTGTGCCTCCAGTAGTGGTGATGACATCAGTGTACTCAGATGAATAGGGTCTTTGGATCTGGTAAATTTCAGAATTCATGTGTGCTGTAGCTCCAGTGTCAGCAATCTAGTATCCTTGTTGCTGAGAGGAGAAGGGTCCTTGAGCACTCATGGCAGTAAGATTTTGTGGTGGTGATGAACCCTGGGAATAATTCGCTCTGTGATAACAGTTGATTGCTGAGTGGCCAAATTTCCAGCAGATTTGGCACTGCTCTCCTTCACCAGTTTGAGTTGGATCATTCTGATGTTTGTGATAGCAATCAGCAGTAGTGTGGCCTTTCTTTCCACATATTTGACAGATGGGAGAAGGGAAGAACTGTTGTTGATTTCATGCTCCTAAAATTCCAGCACTATTCCTGCTGTGATTGGGGTTGTTCCAAGATCTAGGGCTAGTGTTACTATAGCTGGGATTCCATTTGCCTTTGTAACTATTTCTCTTGTAGTTATTGTTGAAATTGTTGTTGTTTTGATGATACCCTCTAGTGAATCCATACTGCTGAAAGTTGTCAGAGAATTGTGGATACTGACCTTGATTAACACAGGCTGATGGATGTTGTTGAGGTTGAAAACTGGTCTGAGATGGCTGTGATGGACCAAGATTGATAGGAAGTGCATTTGAAGGGAAAAAAGTAGAGGAGCCAATCTCAGGTACAAATTGTATGGAACCAGAACCAGAATTCTTGGTGGCATGTAAGGTT
This sequence comes from Prinsepia uniflora, assembly GCA_032719365.1. Classification (NCBI taxonomy): domain Eukaryota; kingdom Viridiplantae; phylum Streptophyta; class Magnoliopsida; order Rosales; family Rosaceae; genus Prinsepia; species Prinsepia uniflora. The sequence continues at coordinate 57,767,704 of CM064869.1, read as the reverse complement.
GAGAGGAAACTATGTTCAGCAGACTATTCAATGACAAATTCTTCAGCTAACAGTTGAGACCTGAAATCCTTAAGGCTAATTGAACTTTCTCTGCCACGAATGATGTAACGACCCAAACTTTCGTAAATACTATTTTATTGAAAAATGACCATTTTGCCCCTAAGGGGGGGGGGGGGAATTGACTTTTGCCCCGGGGAATATTTAGGACTTTGACCCATGCCCGTGATGTAGATTAGGACGTCACGAGTCCGTAGGCAGGCGGCACGTCGAAAACGGACGTACGACGAAAAAGTTATGGTCACAGAAGTAAAATCGATTAACCGAACGAATCGAGGTTCGAAATAAAATAATATTATAATATTAGGATCTGATTTAAAAATCAAATCAATCTGGACCCTTGGATGAGTGACAAGTGTCACTCATCCCACACACCCTTTTCCCCTTATTCTGGATCTTGTCCCTATTGGCTACATTTTTAAACAATTCTTTTTCCCTAAAAAATTTCTAGCCATTCATCTTAACCTAGGGACTCATCTGGACCGTTCAATTCATCTCATTCTTTCTTTTTAATCCATCAGACTTAACTCTTTCTCACTTTCATTTCCTCTCAAGCCGTGAGCACTCCTTGAACAAACACACATCCAGGCCACCCCTCTGCCTTGCTCCACCTCCAGGCGACGACCAGCCACCACCAGCCACCAGCCACTACCACCACAGCCCTGCCTGCAAGACCCGAAACCCTCCAGACCCGAAAGGAAACAAACCAACCTCCAAGCATACAACCGTCCAAACCTCCACACCAGAGCTCGAACCAACGTAGGGTTAGGAGAACTAAGACGGCAGGAGGACTGAGGAGTGGACAGGACGACCTACGGCAGTGACACGACGGCGGTAAGTCAGAAAACCCGAAAGGTCCGATTTTCTTCCCTATTTCGAAAAGGCTAGTTCTTGACGTTAGATTTCATTGTTCATCTCTGAGATATGTTCTAGGAACTTAGACGACCAGCTTGGACTAGTTTTCGTGGCTGGAATCAAGGTGACTCGCCGGAGAAGACGACCAGAGCCTGCAACCGGTTTTCCCTTTGATTTTCAGGTATCTTCTACAACGTAAAAACAGGTTTTGAATTCACAGAATTGTGAAGGGGGTTGTGACGAGTCTATAGGGCCAAGTCTGATCGAAAATGGTGCCCGAAAACATGATCTGTGATCGGGTCAAGCCGTGGGTCAACGGCGACCCGATTTCTGCAAATCGGGTTGACCCAGTTACTGTAGTTGATGACATCATCATGCTGACATCATCATGTCAGAAACTATCAGACCATGGACCAATGAGCATGTGACACGTGTCCTTTGACACTGTCAATGCTGACAGCAGCATGTACTGTAGCAGAGTTGATCGACCTTTGACCAGGCGCGTGAGGGCGCGTGTGAACAGTAAATTTTGTGGGACTAGTACCATTTTTAAGGTTTCGACGATACGAACCCAATGGCGGTAGTCGTGTCAATCGGAGATCGTTAGTTTAGTCAAATTAGGGTTTGAAGCCTTGGGAAGCGTGTTCGGATGACTTTCCCGGGCTGGTTTCAGTCTAGGGTTTCTTGGTTTTATAGTAGGAACTTATAGTGACCCTTACGTATGCTTTGGACATGACAAGAATCGTGCAATAGCATTTGGACAGGGTTATACGCTCGGATTTGCAACGGGATTGTACTGTGAGTGGGCCTTTGATTTCACTAAACCTTGGCATGCATAACTGTTTTCCTTCCTATATATATATATATATATATATATATATATATATATATATATATATATATGTGTGTGTGTGTGATTCAAGGAAAAGTATCTAATTATCTTGAGTTATGATTATGGCACGCATTACGATGTTTGGGCATGAGACCCGTCTGGTTAGTTTATGCACTGTTTTGAGTCACACACACATATATATATATATATATATATATATGGATTTCGATGTTTATCTTTAGTACTGCACTGTATAGATCTACCCTAGTGATACTGTCTCCTTCGGATGTGGGCACCCCGGAGTGGTCACGGCGCATTGCATGCGAGGGGTCATTCTACGGAGGGACCGGACCGTAGAGTGGCTCAGGAGTAGGATTGCTATTATTGGACATCTGGGACGTCGGGTATCTAGGATACCATACCCAGACTGGGTTCGGGATTTGGACTCGGGATTGAGACCCCGGGTGGCACGCGTAGCCTTGGGACTTTGACCTTATTGGTCGTCTGGGACGTCAGACATCTAGGATGACAGGGTTGGGATGTATAGTGCAGTGACTGAGGTTATGATTATGTTTATATTATTCTACTTATGTTTATATGATATGATATTATGGCTTTTGGTACTGATGCATGCATTTCGAAAAACGGAGGGGAAAAACTATATGTTTTCGCTATGATGTACTGTTTTATAAATTTGAGTTTTGGCCCACTCACCCTTATTGTTTTACTGACCCCTCCAGGCCGTGCTACTGAGGAAGAAGAAGATCCCGAAGAAGAGGCATAGGTTTACGTTGCGCACCTGAACTCTACTGCTGGGTAGGTTGGCACGTAGAATGTCTAGAGTCGTGCTCAATAACCTGTATTTGGAAACTATCTCTTGTCTGACGCTATTTGTATTCGGATAGATATTATGTATGACTTAAATTTGGATATTTATGCATTTGAGTTCCTTTAAGGGTATTTTTGGTATTGTGAGGTCGGGTGTCAGACGGGAGCAGGGCACGTCCCCGGGTGGTCCCAGGGGGATCGGGGCGGGTCCTGTCAAATGACACATCTGAAGGTGTTGAATTCTGCAGATAGACCCCTTAAGGTGAGGATCACAATGTCATCATCACCAAAAATGACATTGCAGGACTCAAGAAGATCCCTTGAGTCTTTAATTCTCTACAAATATTGAGTCATACTCTCTGATCCTTTCTTGATGTTTTGCATATCAGTTTTCATCTGGAAAATTGAAGACTTTGTTGAAGAGGCAAACTTGTCCGTAAGGCTAAGCCACATTTCTTGAGCACTCTTGCATCCAATAACAGAAGAAATGGCAGCTGGAGACAATGTGGAGGTGATTAGCTGCATTAGTGCTTGATCATGCATTTTCTAGACCAGGTATTCATCAGAAGGCAGAAAAGAATTCTGTGCAGTAAGTTCAGGTGGCACACGATCAGGACAGCACTGAGTACCATCAACAAACCGCATGATGTTGTTAACATTCAGCATCAACTCCATTTGAAAATTCCATGTGATGAAGTTGTGATCATTGAGTTTAACCGTGACAGCATTTCCAATTGTTGGAATAAGAGAGGAAATTGGGGATTGAAGAATTTGGAGTTGTGAGGCAGTAACCCTAATTCTGCACTGTTACGATATAGGTTTAGATAGAAAAATGTTGAGAGAAACAAAATCAAAAGCACGTAGAGTGCACTGTTTGATATAGAAAGATTCAAGAGAGAAAGATCAAGAAACACAGAATCACGATTAAGAGAGGAGGATGAACTGATCTATGAGTTCAAGAAAATAAGAAGAAGGATTGATTAATGTAATTTAGCGGAAGCTCCAGAATCGATCATGTATCGTGGTTAGCCAAGATCATGAAAGCCGGCTCTGATACCATGTTTGGTAATCAGACCTGAGGATTTGAAGTAAAGAAGACAGAAAAGAGATTGGAATGAATGAAGAAGAAGGAAGAAAGTGTGAGAAGAGAAGTGTATTGAAGAGCACAATTTGCTTGATTTTCACTATCTTGCTTTTACTGTTACATTGAATCTTAGCTATATACTCGATCTCTTTTACACAAGATGTTACTTGGAGGCTAAAGAACTATAACAGACTACAGCTAACTAACAGCTCATACATGTAACTAACTCTAACTGATCGTGTGAGTTGGCATCTGTAGTTATCAGCCGCATTACATCACCATCAAGTTATGATGCTCCTTTAGCTTATGTGGACTGAGTCGTGCATTGCCAACAATATATACATGCAAATAAAAATATATGTATTTTTTTTCCTTGAGGAAATGTACAAGATTTATTTATAGATAATTGTACATGACTTTGCGGTACTTTTCAACATGGCAACATTAAAATCTTGTTAGAGATTTTAATCTGAATTAAGGAAAAAGAGTGTCACATATACACACTAGAGTGCCACACATTAAAATCTTGCTTGAGAAACGTTATTACTTTACGTAGCTCTTATGACTTTTTCACGCGCATGTTAATTTGGAGCACATTAATCATAAGAGCAAGTCTAATGTAGGTATAATGGCCTGAGCTGGGCAACAAACAACCCACAGTTTGAGTTGGGTCGTTTCTAATGGGTTGGGGTTGGATTGGGCTAGGCGACATGCTAGCATGAGGCTAGTCTAGCCTCTCTCATGGCCTAGGTTGGGCTCATGGCAGCCAATGAGGAGCTGCCACGTGTCAAATTTTATATTTTTTATATTTATCAATTTAAATTTATAGTTGTATTTTTTATTAGGTTATTTTTAATATAATTTGAATTTTATAAAATAAAGTTAAGTAAGATAAAGTGGAATTAAGTTGTCTTTCATTTACATTATATAAGTTTTGTACATTTTATCTTTAAGAAAATAATTTTAAATGAATAATATTATTAAGTTTAGTCCCGGAAATGATATTATTAACAAAACTTATATTTATTAAGTTATTCACGAATAATATCATTTGAGGGACTAAACTTTGCCTCTTTCCCATTGCTCTTGCCTTTACTAATAAATATGCTCTACAGAGTAGGTTGAAACCTAAAACCCGGCCAGTACCTTCTTATCTTTATTAATTGGGTATGATTTTGAAATTAAGAAATATGGCAGCAGCCAATTATATGCCATATATTAATGGAGTACGTACGTCATGCATGGCCTGGAATGCCCAATATCGTCAAATATATATATTCATCATCGCCATTGATCGATCACCAACCTGCAGAAGTTTGAATTTGATCCTTGCAAATTGTACGTGGAAACTTCTGGTCAAACAATTAAGTTGAAAGTACAGTTTTATGTTTTTCACGTGAAACCCTAGCTACGTAGGTGCGTACCTCGATCTCTTGGTAGCTAAATGCCCCAGCGCGCAGCCACCAGCTCCATGCAAATGCAGCCTTAATTAATATATATTTTGCCAAAAAAAACTATAAAACTGAAATATAATTAATATGCCCTATGAAATTCTTTTTTCCTTCTTAATTTTATTCAATTTTGACTCATTTTTATTAATACGTACAGTTGATTTTACTAAACATGTCAAAATTTTGAAACCTAAATTCTCCAATCAAAATAATAATTTATATTAAAAATACTAAAATTTGTTTTGATGAATAGTAATTAATAACTCCATTTGCCAAATTAACATCGGATTTTTATCCTTGTACTTTGAATTATAACCATAATATTGATGAATAATAATAACTCCATTTTCCAAAAATCATTATTTTTATGCTTTGGTACTTTGAATTCGATTCATAACTCCAGGTGTGTGCATGGGAACTAATTCAGACAAACAACGGAGAAAAGTTAGATTGAAAAATAAACCATTCAAAGTCAAAATAATTAATTAAGAGAAAAACAGCATTTTATGGAAAAAGAATATTGAAAACTCATTTTCTTACCGTACAATATTATATGAGATGCAAAAACAATGCCAGTTCAAATTAATTTCCATAATAAGATTATAATTCAATCTTACAATGAAAAGGGGTATATATATATATATATATATCAAATATTCTCATTAATATTTTTGCCCAAAAAAATCTATAAACCTGAAATATAATATGCCCTATGAAAATCTTTTTTCCTTCTTGACTTTCTTCAATTTTACTAAACATGCCAAAATTTTGGTATTTAAATTCAAATATCGAAATAATTTTTTATATTTAAAACAATAAACTTTGTTAATATACACAAGTAAAATTAGAAAAAAAAATGAATAAAAAATAATTTTTCTAAATATATACGTTTGCTAATATGTGAAAATAAGATTATAAATTTGCTTTATATATAAATAATACTTCCTTTACTTACTGTGTACAAAGCGGTGGTTGACTCCGGCCATCCGTCGAACAAGTAGTACGTACAGTACTAAGCGGGTGCTCCGTCCACACGTACTCAAACTGACCGGCCGGCCAATGTAGCAACTTTTAGCCACAAGGAGTACTAATATGAATAACAAAATTTACTGAGTTTTTTTTTTTCACATGAAAATAGATTTTAAGTCCGAATCGAATTTGTAATTGATATATAATTGAAATTGGTTTCACTTGGACCACGCCGAGTATTAGAAAGACGCATGTCATTTAGTAATAAAATAACCAAATAAAGCGGCACGTCAGTACGTAATAAGAATTCTGTTGGTGGTCATGGTCAAACTTCTTTACACCCTAGCTTTCAAACCGAGCCATCTATTGGTCTATAAATACTGGTTTCATTCCCATCCCAAACTCACAAAGCTCAAAACAAACAGAGACACATCTGATTTCTAAGAAAGAGAGAAAGAGAGAGATGGTGTCCATTGGGTTGTTCCAAGGTGTTTTCATGGCCATCATCTTGGCTCTTCTTGCCATTTGTTGCAAATTAACGTTTTCTTTTTGGGTTTTTCCAGCCCTAGCTTTTAGGAAGCTTAAGAAAAATGGTTTAGACGGTCCATCTCCGAGCTTTCCATTGGGAAATCTCACTGAGATGAAAAAGAAGACTGTCAATGTCGACAGCACGACCTCTTCGTCCTCATCGCCTTATATCATCACCCATGACATACACTCAACTTTGTTCCCCTACTTCTCTCGCTGGATCAACTCCTACGGTAACCCTTCACCCACCAAATTAAAACCCCTCCATCACAACAATTTAGTGTTGTTCTTGTTTTTTTTATTAATTAATTAATTGTTTTTATTTTGTGCATGCAGGGAACATGTTCGTTTATTGGTTGGGGACGGAGCCTTTTTTGTACATAGCAGATCCAGTGCTACTTAAAAAATTGTCAGCGGAGGTCACGGCAAAGAATTGGGGGAAGCCGGCGGTGTTCCGTCGTGACAGAGCCCCCATGTTTGGGAATGGCCTCGTCATGTCAGAAGGTGATGACTGGGTCCGTCACCGCCATGTTATCACTCCCGCTTTTAACCCTATCAACTTGAAGGTATATAGGAAAATCAACTACAAAGAAAGGAAAATAGTTAAACATGATCATTATACGTAAATCGTAAATTAAGTGGTTTATTTTGTAATTGGAACTTGAATGGTATTCTTTTTTTCTTTTTAAGTTTTTCGTTAACATATTCTGGCCATAATATTTTTTTTTAAATTTAAATACTGATCTTAATTAGAGTTAACGTGTAGATTATAAATAAACCAATATTAATGTCTGTTCATTATACGGTTCTTAAGTGTTTTAAATATATTTTTTTATATATCTAGAAGAAGCATTACATTCCATATAAAGGCTATATTTATATATTATTGTTGAAAAAGAATATGTGAAACCATAGTTGGTTGAGCATTTTCTTTTTAATTAATAATAATTGTTATATATCAAATCCACTCAACTATATTCCAAATGTTGAACCAATTTTATTTTTTTACAGGCAATGGCGAACTTGATGGTGGAGACCACCACCAAAATGCTCGACAATTGGAAGACCACCATAGATTCTGGCACTCAAGAAATCGACGTTGAGAGAGAAATCACAACCACCGCCGGGGAGATCATTGCCAAGACCAGCTTTGGCATCAGCTACCATAATGGCCGTTTAGTGTTCGAGAAACTAAGAGCCCTACAAATGACCCTTTTCAAGTCGAGTCGTTTTGTTGGAGTCCCTTTTGGTAAATTGTTGCACCCTAAGCAAACCCTAGAGGCCGAGAGACTTGGAAAAGAAATAAAACAATTGTTTTTAGATCTCATCTATGAACGAAGAAAGTCGATCAAAGGGTCGGAGACGGCGCAGCACGATTTGCTCGGCATGTTGCTTAAAGAGAGTGAGCGAGGTGGGTTCACGAAGGCATTGACTACTCAAGAGCTTGTGGATGAATGCAAGACATTTTTCTTTGGGGGTCATGAGACAACAGCTTTGGCAATCACATGGACATTGTTGCTTCTTGCCACTCATCAAGATTGGCAACAACAATTGAGGGAGGAGATTAGGGAAGTGGTTGGTGATAAAGATATTGATGTCCACATGCTTCCTGGACTTAAAAAGGTAACAATTTAAACCCTTTCTATTTTCTTGATCGGTCTGCCGAATTTATTGCATATTTCTCCCGATTGATTATCAACTTTTCTGTATTACTTGTGATAGCCGAAATCTTCAATTTCTTAAAACCATCTTATATATATAGAAAAATATAATTCAGATATTTGTTGATGATCTTTAGTCATTCATAATCATGGGTATCAATTAATTGATAATTCACTATAAATATTTTAATTGTTATCAAAATCTTCGATTTATATGATTTATGCTAATTACTACCAAATGATTTTCAATTTTAATCATTTCTATGAAACATTTGATTTTTAGTAAAGATAGAGTACTGTAATGTGGACCATGCTATAAATATAGAATTGAATGCATGTGTATGAAAGTAGATTAATATTTATAGTCAACATTTGCCCTGCATGCATGAATAATGTTTTCACATTGAAATTAATTAATTAAAGCGCTGCTTGTTTAATTAATTTTTTTTTTTTGGCAAAAGTTTAATTAATTAGTTGGCCGCCAAGCAGAGTGTACGTTTTAATAAATTAAACCAGTAAAGAATATGTTTTGTCCAAATCTGCCAACTTGAAAAGTCGGAATGAAGAATGTCATGTAAATTTGGTCAAACTGTCAACGGCCATGCGAACAGAGTGATAGATACCTAAGGCGCGTGGGAAAAAAGCTCTCCATGGTTCCCCATTGTCGCAAAGCCGTGGTCGTAATTTGTAGCATTAGGTCTAATGTCACATTCAAGTCGACAAATTTTTTTTGCTTTGGATGCCACGTGTCTTCACCGACCAATTCGTATACTAGCTATAGCTGTCTCATATGGAGTAGAAATGAGAAGATGTGGTGGATATAGTTGTACGTTTATGTAATTATGCATGTCTAGTTTTTTTTTTTTTTTTTTCTATTTGACTTTTGTGTTTATCAATGAAGAATATAAACATAGTTTGATATTGACATTAATTACGTTGACGTTTGATTTGATTTGGTTATCTGATTTACTTTGTTAATGATATTGCAGATGGGATGGGTGATGAACGAGGTTCTTCGACTATACCCTTCAGCGCCAAATGCACAAAGGCAAGCGAAAGGAGACATTCAATTGAGTGATGACATGGCAATCCCTAGAGGGACCAACATGTGGATTGACATCGTCGGAATACACCATGACCCCGAATTCTGGGGTGAAGACGCCAACGAGTTCAGACCAGAGAGGTTCAAGGACGACATACATGGAGGATGCAAGCACAAGATGGGGTACTTGCCTTTTGGGTTTGGAGGAAGAATGTGCATTGGTCGCAACTTGACTTTCTTGGAGTACAAGATTGTCCTAACCCTTATTCTTTCTAGGTTTTCTTTTACAGTTTCACCCACTTATTGTCACTCTCCTTCTATTGTGCTCTCTCTCAGGCCTTCCTTTGGCCTGCCTCTTGTGCTTCAACCCCTTTCGCCATCTAGCGAGACATGAAAGTCACTTGTTTTATAAACTAAATAATAATATAGAATACCTTTAATTTTTAGTCAATGCTATTTAGTATTTACATTACTATGCAAGAACTCATCACGTATTTCTCCCAAATGAATAAGTAATTTTTTTTTTTTAAAAAAAAACTTATTACTCAAAATGGTCCCTAAATTAGACACTAAATATCTTTTTACTCTTTAAATACCTAATCGTAACAATGTTCTTCCCGAACTGCCATTCTTTCATTCTATAACTTGTAAATAATGCCATAAGTGAATATTAACGAATAATAAACCCTAAAATTGACGAATATCAATCTTCTCGTCCATTTATACTATAAAATATTAATTTGATGTTCCATTAAACCTGAATAAGACGGCCTAATAATTTTTTGGCGAGTTCTAGACTGGAGTGGTGGTGGTTCAATTAGGACGGCATAGTACAACGGATGCATGCGCAAGACGAGATCCCTCCTGATTTTGGAAGGAGAATGTGGATTGGGGTGGGGTCTCTCTCGGGGTACAAGACTGCAAGAAGCCCCAACTTTCCTAAGTTTTATAATGAGAAATATTACTCCCCTGTTTATTTCTATTTATTAATTAAAATCCTCTGTTTTTTTTATTTCTATGTGTTAATTTATTTATTTTTTAATTTCTTCAATGTAATAGATAGAAATAGAGAAATGCATGATGAAAAATCAATCCGATCCCTTTAAAAATTGCACAAAAGCTTCTCAAGTTTGAAATTGTATATTACTCGTCAAAATTCAGTTTAATATTTGTTAGACATCAACATAAAAAAATAAAAAAATTAATAAAAACAACGCTCATACTTTTTTAAAAGTAGGGAGTAAATTAAAAATTGTGAGAGAAATAAATCAAAGAGGATGAGTCATTTTTATTTCAATATGAAGACGAGTCAAAGAAAAAGATGACAATACAAGCGAGAGAGATGATCACAAACTTGTTTTTACCGTGATGGTGTAACTATTCGAGACAGTCGAAAACCATAACTGAACATTGTGATCTATTATTATATTATTATTATTAAAACTTTGAAAGTGGAATGCAGCACCCTAGAAGAGAGGTAAACTTGCCGGAAAACGGACATGCATCCATTGCCTCTCATGTGTCGCCAAATGTGTCCAGCCGATCTCATCAAGCAACTCGATCTTTAAGTCATAGTACTTCTTCTTGGGAGGCTCCCCGTCATCTTGAATTACGTCATTTAAAACCTGTGCTCGTAAATGATCAGACCGTATTAGATAAGAAGGCCAATTCACACAGAGATGAATGATGGCCAAAATCTATTCTAAAACATGATAAAGCAATTTCCATGCAAATATAAACTTCAAACTGGGTATGTCTCTACAGTTTCCCTATTTTTTTTCAAGTTTTACTGGAGACTTATTCAATTCTTATGTGCCTATGGGATTATTATGGAATTAAGAATGATGCAGAAATCTTATGTGCCTAAGGCAAAGAGGGGAATTAGAGAAATACCTTCAGTGCTGTTCCAAGCCTTCCACTACGTTTCTCACGCACAACTGAGAGGAGTCCGTATTTAGAGGACTTCACCTCAACCCATTTTTTAAGCTCTTTGAAGTTTTCTTCAAACAAATCAGTCTTTTCTGCCCCTTTTGCACCTTCAGCTTTGGTGGGCTCATCACCCTGCAACAATAATGATAATGATGCCAGTCTGCATTTAAATAATTAAGGAAAGCGGATACTGAACAATGATCAATGAAAAAAGACATATGTCTGGAGAAACGTTTTCGGATTGATGCACCTACAAATGCACAGTTCAATTTTCGGCCTATGATTCACCACTTGCTTGAGTCAAGTTTGTCTTACAAATCCTGAGAAAAGTTTCTAATAATGTAGCCGTTCCTCAGAGATTTAGGTTCAACATCCTCAAAATCAAATGAAACGTACTATCTCATGCTGATCAACTCAAAAATAAACTCCAACCAAAAAAGCTCTCGTACTTTTGCAAAGCTCTCATAGTTTAATCTCATTTTGCACCCAAAACACTCATTTGTCTCACTTAACATCCAAAACCCACCCTTCATACAAAAACTTGCACTAGTTCCATTAATTCCATCCAATAATTGTCAATATCAAGGATAATTTTGTCCTCTTAGGGCGCGAGGTTATGAATCGAGCATTAAATACACATGACGCGGCAAATTGTGACAGTCATGGACAAATTATGATAGGTTATGAATGGTTTCAAATTTGTTCATAAATCCATCCCAATTTGCCGTGTCATGTGTATTTATTGCCCTATTCATAACATTGTGGCTTGAGATGACAAAATTGCCCTTGATATTGATGATTATTACATGTAGTTAACAGAATTGGTGCAAAGTTTTGCATGAAGGGTGAGTTTTGGATGGTAAGTGAGACAAACGAGTGTTTTGGGTGCAAAGTGATATTAAAGTTGCAGTTTTGGGTGCATTTCAACAAGCCAACTAATAAAACATAATCATGAAATTAGTTCAAAATAGAAATAAGTGTCCAACCTGCAAAGATTCAAGCTGGGCCAGTGCTAGTCCTTTTTGATACAACGCCTCTGCTAACTGATCACGGGTTGTCTCCATCTTCTTTTTATTTTTCTATAACAAGAATAAGTACTAGTTACTATTAACCTAGAAATAAATTCAACTGGAAAAAGCTTGTAAGGTTTTCTGCTCTCTGAAATAATTTTAGCAGACCTCTGTTCATAACGGTTTTGAGAAAGAGAAGAGGAGAATACTATAACAATTACACACCTCTGCCTCTTCATCATCAGGATCACTTCTGAGTGCAAAAGATTTTGCTAGCTCATCTTTGTTGACACTATCAATCACCTCATTTGCAGCAGCAATAACCTGCAAAGCAGCACGTGGTAACTTCTATTAGATCACTCTGCATAAACATGCCCCTCAAGGTAAAGGGGTTGCAAACACCTACAAAGCATATAAATGTTGAACCACAATCATGTCTTGAAAAATTAATGAAAACAGGTAGTACATGCATGGGAAGATCCAACTGCCCATTGTCAATTAGCAATATACAAACAAAGTTACATCACCCTTAACCATACAGTTGTCCGACACTACCTCTTTTTCATGGCTGACTTTGTCCTCAATTTTGCTTCGAGAAAGCAAACCTTCCAAGATCTTTGCAAGCAATGGAGTGTATTCAGGGTAGTCAGACTGAAAAGAGAAACATAGGGCAAACATAGGGCACATACAATGAGTGGTACATATATGCAATGAAAATTGAAGAATAAAATGGCAATCCAAAATGGTTAGTTCCAACATAAACTTACCAACAGATGCTCAATTGTATACCAAACATGTTTCTACATACAGTTCAGAACGTGCAGTTGCAGAGGAGATTCCAAAATAGAATTTCAAATGTGAATGCGGGGGTGTGTGTGTAATATATGCAAAGGTGATCGCAAGGCACTCAGTAGTCAGAGCCCCCACTATACACATGGCATGAAGTAAACCTAAATGCATAAACTGAAATGAGAGCTGAACAACCTCATTTCACGATTAGTTGAAAAGCTTTGTATAATCCCTACTAAGCGGACAATACATCATAGAAAATTTAATAAAGATTCTCTCACATGTCAAAAACAACCTATGATAGTAAAATCATGATCTTATATCATGTAATATCTTGACAATATGAGCAAGACCTTGAGTGAAAGCGATAATTTTTTCCACTCTGAGCATTCTTCATCAGTATCTTGTTTCAGGCTTGCAAGAACTTTAATCTTTGCATCTCGAACCTGATTCACCCAGTATAAACGCATCAGTATATTAGATAGTGAGATCTGTAAAACATTATAGTTCAATAGGATGACAAAATGGTAGCTCTGTACGAAATAATTTTAAAAAAAGCCAGATTACAGAATAATTTGAGGACTCAATCAAGAAATATGCATCAAACTCTAGAAAATCCATAAAATATGGGTAACTGAATGTAGGTACTCAGTCTCAGAACTGCCATACAAAAATCAGGTTTTTCAACATTCTATGCCAAGGCAAGGTACTACTCAGTCTCAGAACTGCCACACAAAAATCAGGTTTTCAACATTCTATGCCAAAGCAAGGTACTATTATCACATAAATGGAATCTTTATGTACATGGTCCCAATGATCCAGACACACCAAGATATATGTGCCCTTGACAATATAAGATAACCATAAGTTATGGGTGTACGTCTCCATGACTCCATGTTAAATAAGGATGCACCATATGGCAGAATCTACGACTAAAATGACAGCTTCTATAAGCCTCTTAACAAGAAGATGACACATAATTAACTCTGTCTATGATTTAGAAAAGCCCTGAGTTTTACTACAAATCTCCAAACAAGTTTCGGAGACAAGATGGACATCAGTAGCATGCCCTTAACTTTGATGATTTGAAGTAAGAAGTAACCTCCAAATTTTAGCCCAAGTAACCTGCATAAAATCTGATGCACCCAGCCAAATTTTAGCCAAAGTAAGTTACCTCTTCTTCTAATTGGTTAGAAATATCCTTGGTTGAAGAAGAAGAACCTTTTCCTTTGTCCTCGTCCAGCTGCCAAAGTACAGCCATGAAAACCACTTCTCACATGTTTTTATAAGGGTATTACAAAAAATATAGTATATCTAACCAAAGCTCAGCCCAGCTCAGCTCAGCTCAGCTCATCAGTCACGTTAGGACATATATGATGTGATCTCTATTGGAAAATAATACAAGTCAGCATATATAAAAACCTTATTTGGAGGCACTATATATGATATCTGATAACACGCAGGATTCTTTAGTGGATTTTTCCCCTCTCCCTTTTCAACATATGACAACTTCCCATATGAGATTGCTCCTAGTAAAACAGATCCTTGTGGAGAAAACTGCAGAAATTTCTACAGTATTAAGAACTTCCAGCACAAACATCAAAACTAAAATTAATATTGAAAACATAACTAAACTAAACCTTTGGGATTTTGTCTTTGGATGGTGGGCCCAAATAGATTGCTTCTTTCTTCCTACCAAAAATTCAAGATGGTAAATAACATTACAAAATGACATTATTATAACAAGAACAAATATTCAGTCACGTACCCTGGAACTAGATCTGAGGAGTTACAAGAACCATTCCCCATCAAAGGGCCATCAGGTTGGGAGAAAAAGCTCAACCGGATTACATCCTTGTTTAGAAGAAACAATAGCATTTAATTGGTAATGAAACATAAAACGTATTTATGAAAAAAGGAAATTCTAAGGATGGCACATTGATTTAAAATGATTTAAAGAAATAAACATTACAGAATCTTCTACAGTTTTGATTCAACAAGAGTTATATTAAGAACACATTCACTTGTTCACAAGTAACTAAAATCAGGTTGTCAAACCATCCAAAAGTATTATTCAGACTATATAGATCATTTAAGTGAGAGAAACTCTGACCTTCTCTTCCAACTTCCTCTCGATGAACAACACCAGCTGCTTCATTTTTTCCAAATATTGCACATTGTCGTGCCTAGGTTGAAAAACCTCAAATTAGATGAAGTTTTAATAGCAGCAAGTTCTACTAATCTAATAGAAAATTTACTTGTGCCTAATGGCTACTAATGAAAAAATTAACTGCCACACTGACAAACAAAGTCAGGTAGACTCACATTAAAGAAAAGATTGTTTAGGTAGGAATTTGGATTTGATAACTAGGATAAATTGGTGGTGTAGACTATAAAATTCATGTATGGCGGGATTTGAATAAGACAAAAGCAAATGTTCAAATGAATTGGTGTATATAGCTATTTCAAATACCTTTCAAACGTACTTATTTCAAATACATTCAATCTAGCGTTTTCAATTTTTGTAGCAAACTTAGCCTAGTTATCAAATCTAAATAGGATAAATTGGTTGTGTAGACCATAAAATTCATGCACGGTAGGATTTGAATAAGACAAAAGCAAATGTTCAAATGAATTGGTGGAAAAACTTATTTCAAATCCCTTTCAAAAGTACTACATCTAGTTATTTCAAATACATTCAATCTAGTGCTTTTTAGCAAATTTAGCCTAGTTATCAAATCTAAATCCAAATTCTTACCTAAACAAAGGGAGCGTAAGTTTGACAACCAAATTGTGTCGGTATTCTTAATAAAGCATATCTTTTATAAATTTCACATGGAAACAGAATGCTAAACCATGGAAGTAACAGTGAATCTCAATTTACAGCATTTCAACAGAAAAAATAGCAGCATAGGCGGCATGCTCATTATATATTGTCTCAAAAAGGACCATACCTCAGATATAGCCGTAAATTGTATTCTCCCTTTGGCAGTTTTGAAGCACTTGGATAGGTGTCACCCATTGCATATACACGCTATGATCAGAAAAAAAAAATTTAAGAAAGTAAGAAATTCTGTTGTAAAGAGAACATTCACAACTACCAGACCATGACAATAACTTTTTTTTTTTTTTTTTTTTTTGGGAAAAATTTATACAAGTAATTGTGGTGGAAGAGCTAATTTAACTGAAAATTTTCATCTTAGGAACAAAGCTGAAAAGTACCTTGTTTGCATCAGAGATCATATAAAATTGAGACTCAAATTTAGTGTCATATACGCGATTGTTAAGTAATGGAACTTGAGGTTTTACTTCACTGCCGTCTTCCAATTTAAACTTGTAACTGCAAGCAACAGAATAGAAAGAGTCAATTACTATAAACCACAAAGTGCAGCCAAGTAGTAAACATCAGATCATAACTCACGTTAAAGTAAGTGCCAGAATACGTTTCTCTGAGGGTAGTTTGTCGCGATCTGTTGGCAGAGAACAGAGTTTAGACTCGACGGGCCGATAGGGAATTCTTATCTGTAAATTGATCTCAAAGGGAAAAGAACACCATATTAGAACAAAAGGGTAAACAGCAGCTATGGAACAGCATATAGCCAGTCATCTATACTAGGGGACCAACTTCACCTTGTTTAGAATGGCAGCTGGTGCAAGTTTCTCAGAAGCCAGTAGAGCTTCAGCTTCAATCCTGGTCGGTGCTTCACTTCCATCAAGTAATACTTCATCTTTATTGATGTTAATCCCATGGAACACAATCTGAAAAAGTTATGTAATACTCACATGTAAGGCTCTCCAATGAAGTTCATTATTACATCAAATCCTATCACAATTCCAGACGATTTTTCCTGCCCATTTTACCCTCAAAGACACTACATTACTGACAAAATAAATAAATCTAATTGTTATAAAAGGTATTCATATTTATTTCTAAATATATAAAAGCAATGAAAGACTTCCAAAGAAGGATATGTAAGATATTATGATTCAGGAGGCTGTGAAAGATGTTTTTTCCCCACATGTTGAAGAATTGAAATAAGTCTTATCAGTTGGGTGAAACTGCAGTTTCCCAACTCAAATAATACGAAAATAAAATGCATAACTGTAAAGAAGATAAAGTAGAAACCAAATGAGTTCAGAATAATAGACAAGTCCAGGCAGTTAACCACAGGAAAAAAAAATCATGGCATCATAGGTTAAATTTAAAATTCGAAGGGAAACAGGAAAGTATACAAAAAAAACATTCCAATTTACTAGATAGGTAAAAAACTAAACAGCATACCTCAAAATCTACAATAGTGGTCTCATGGCTTCCTATGCCACTCGACCAAAATTGAGCAATAGCTAATTCCATTGTCTGACCACCCACAACAGAAAATGCAAAGCTTTTGGCCGCAGGAGAAGAGAATGTCACAACACTCTCCCATTTACGAGGCCTTTGCAGCGGACAAAGCTGGACATTAAAAGCATGTTAAAGCAGGCTTAGAAAATCTGATATAAGTTTTTAACGGCAAGTTGCACCTGAACAGAGTCAATAAAAAATCTGCGTGTTGTATCAAATCCTGATGTTTGCATGGTTGCTTCAACCCAGGTAGCACCAAGAGGTACTTCTATAAATCTCCGTTCTATGTGGCCTAATCATTAAGAAAAAAAAAATTCCACCATATATGGGTATCGGCCAAATCAAAATGTAAATAACTAAGGAATTAACTGTTGGTACCAAGAAACAGAAAAGAAAGACAACTAACACTGCTCCCACCTGGCAGAAACGACATCCGAGAAAATGACACCTGTGGAGGTCGTTTTATCACAGCTATAGGCTTTGTTATAGTAACAGGGATTCTAAATAGAGGGCCGCGCCAAGGTGCTTTACAATCAACACCATATAGTTCATAATAGTGCAGACCTTGACTAAGGTTGGTGGGGTCCACAACTATGCTGAAAAGATAAGAATACAATTGTAACTAGGATGACTAAATACAAAATCTTTCAAAGGGGATAGATGTAGAGATAATAAAATAAAGAGTCTAAGAGAATTAATTTCCACAATCTCAAGACAGCACAAAAAAATAGTACTAGAGTACCGTCCTAAATCAAGCTGTGGTTTTGTTACTTACGTTTCTACATGTCTACGCATATATGTTCCAATGATTGAAAACTGTACCAGAATAAAGCCCAAGCCCCGGCCCATATACCATAGTTTGGGAGAGGGGATCACCCACAAGAATATGCACTCCCAACTAAAGACAAGCTGTGGTAAACTCCCAGCCGCATATATAAGATGATGGCACACAACAATACAAGATGCAGGCAGCAATACAACAGCTGATTCATCCATTCTTTTACAGATATAGCAATAAAAAACTGGAATAGTGTAAGAACAAATTTGTGGCAAAAGTCAGTTACAGATAAAATTAGAGCATACACGTGGAAAAATTAACAAAAAAAGCAAATCGAAGTAATGCTAACTAACTTGAAGTTTCGCCCATTATGAGTAAGGAGGAGAAACTCGGGAGCCCTCAAAACTGCCTTGTCACTGGAATGTAACTCAATACACTCCTCAAAAGGAACCAAATCTTCTAAATTACTTGCTCCTTCATGAAACTTGGGTTCAACTAGCACTGTCCACTGTTAAAAACACTACTTCAGCTATTGTAGAATTTGAAGATGCTATGAAATTCAAAATTGGGACTAAAAGAAATGCGAAAAGTTGTTCCTAGTAAGTTTGAATTAAAGGAAATTAAACACAAAACAGAAGGGGCACAGCCACCTTAAATGAACATCTATGCAATTCTGGTATTTGATATACACATCCATAAAATTTAGCTTCAAATTAGCATCACACAAATTAGCTGTAGCTGGTAAGGGTAAATTATGAAACAATTGCATAATGAATAGAAAATATTCACAGCCTCGCAGTGATAACATTTTTGGGGGAAAAAAAAAAATTATTTAAGGGGAAAATAAATTTATTCTAACTGTCCCAGAAAACTAGTATCGAAATTAAGCACAAATTATATTTCGTATTAAGACAGTCCAGCAAGTCAATAAATAATTTCACCTCAGTAGACTGTTGGAAAGCATTAGCATCCCTTAAGTAAATTCCTCGTGATGTAGGAGCTGTCATCAAATTATAGTCAACAAAGTATGTTCAGTGTATCAAAATGACCCAAAACCGAGAGACAATTCTTGAACATAAAACGATTACCAAGAGCCCAATAACAAGTGAACCAAAAAAACAAACACGAAAAAAAAAATGCAGATCCATGCGGAGGTTATATTAGACCAAACACTAGCACCCAAAAAGGCATTACCAAGAGCCCAATGACATATTTAGCCTAATATAACGTGCAACATTAATGCATAGTTAACAAGAAAAAAATAAATTCTCATGCTAAAATTAATGCAAACGTGCAACATTAATGGAGACATAATGGGGATACACCCCCAAATTTTTTCTTCTTAACAAAGAGTGAGAAAAATAGGGGTAGGCTGGTGCTAAACTTACTTGGTTTACCAGATTGATTTATCCTTATCTGATACCATACAGATGGAACATCCTTGGACTTGCTTAGATATTCATGTGCCCTGATCATAAGTAAACAATCACGACTAATCTCACACTTAGTGCATAAATCTATAGTAGGAAGGAGTGAAGGCCTAGATCAAAAGTCTAACTTGTCAACTTGCATAAGCCCTTGTCCAGATGATAGTTTATCTTCTGCTAGCCTGCCTATAGGAACTGCTGTATTTTCAAGAGCCCTTCTTACACTATATGGACTCACGGGAATACCATCAGCCTGTAAAAATCAATAGATTTAAGTTACACACCAAAATACCGTTGTAGTTTGTACTAACAATGTCACAAGAGAAAAAGAAAACTAGAAATGCATTACATAAGTACCTTCAATGCACTTGTGAGCAATGCAATTCCCCCACAAGCAGATGGAGATGACATTGATGTTCCATTCATAAGCATGCGTCGTTGAAGAGTCCATGTAGGAACAGGAGCAACAGCCGCACCAGGAGCACTTATGCAGACACCAAGATCCCCATCAGCCGTTGGTCCACGGCTAGACCTGTATATCAAGCCTAACTTGTCATGAAACTAGAAGATCAAGCTTAACAACTTAAAATGCTGAAACTCATTTTTAAAAGTGGATGTTAGAAAAATAAAATAAACATACCAAGTGTACTCAAGCCCTTCCCCTGGGGCTTCAACTACACAATGAGCGCCAGCAGCCATTGCAGGAGAGACGTATGCACCAACTCCTATAATGCTTGATGTGGTACCACCAGGTGCTCCAACAGTGCTCAATGCTGGCCCACTATTTCCAGCACTACTCACAAATATTAGACGGTGCTTGTTCACGGCCTAGTTTTAAGATCATTGTGTAGAGGTTCATATTTGAGAGCATGAAAGATGAGAAAAGAAGTTAGTAGTTCAATGAACCAGTCACAAATTAAGAAACCATACTTCGTTAACAAGGTCAACAAAACGCCCATAGTCTGGCAGTAATGTAGGTTCTCCAAAACTCATGTTGATCAAATCACATTTATGCTGCAGAAAACATTGTAAAAGGCCGTCACTATAACTCTATACAATGCATTGGAGTCCCTATAATGCATGAGCACTAATAGTATGATGCTAAATTCCTAATCAAGATCAGGAGAAATTACAACTGTTGATTATCTTAGAGCGATAAGAAAATAAAGGAATTTTGAAGCACCTCCACAGCAGAAATCATGGCTCGAGTCAAACCAGTTCCCGTCTCCATTGAACCTAAGCGCGAGTCTCCAATTTTACAAGATATTATCTGTGCCCCAGGTGCCACTCCATTCAACAGGGGCTCCTAAGAAAAACCTCATGTATCATACGTATGTTACCCTGACATTGAATAAAAGTGCAACAAATGGATGAACCTGCATAAAGGTACCTTCGGGTGGAAAGCAGTAGCGATACCAGCAACATGAGTACCATGGGGAGAGCTATCTGTTACAATACTTACGATATTCCCTTCATCATACACATTAACAACAAATGTGCAGGCATCTAATTTGCTAAAAACACCGTATTTTCGTTCTATCCTGCAATAAAGTTTATTTGTGTCAATATTCTACAGAAGAAAAATATTGGAACTATATTGAAAATAAAAAACCAAACAAAAATAAGTTCAGAAATCTAGAAGACCTTCAAAAAAAGGGAAAAATTTCAGATGAAAAATACTTAAAGTATAACCACAGAACCAGGGTTGAACAGATTGTATAACCAGAACTACTTAAGTATTTTTATTTCTTATCAACACCATTGCACTTTCCAAATAAAATTGCCACTAAAAAGGTAAAAAATACCTATAGTTAGTTAGGGGCACAAAGTTCTCAAGTTTTCCACAATCCGGGTCATCCTCAAGAGTCTGTGTGTCAAGGGCAACCCTCCATACTTCTCCATCGTGCCATACAACAGCATCGACGACAGGCCCTTTGTCATCGTAGGTCTGGAAAACAATTCATTGTTACCTTTAAGAGTTGCAGAGGAATTTCACAAGAAAAATTCAATATTTGCCACTCACATCAGCTTGCTTTTGTAGGTAATCAACTCTATTTTGCAGGTCCGCCCGAGCCCTTTTCAAGTTAGCATCCTCAACTCTACTGTGTTTCTGGAAATATGGCAACACAACATGTTACACACTTGAAAGCAACGCGAACATACTCTTCTGTACATGGATTTAAGAGAGATAATCTCAAACGACAGACTGTTTGCAGTTGAATCCATAACCTTCTCTACATAGGTACATTTTTACAAAATGAACTACTTTGAACAATAATACAACCCCAGTACCCAATATGAACTATTAAGGTTACTTGAAAAATGCAATAATAACATTTTTCCGTTAAATTACATTATCAACTGCATTTATTGTTTAATTATATAAAACTAACAACACATGATGGAGTAAATGAGTTAGGTATCATATCTAGCAAACCACAAGTGACAATGACAAAAACAAAAAATGAGTTAGGTGTGCTCTTAGGATCATACATATGCAAGAAATAGAATGAGAACATTCAAAAACCTGGTCAAATTCATGAAGATGCTTAACACCCTTAGCAATTTCTTCTTGGTTTTCTTCATCCCACTTTTTCCTTCTTTCTTTCTGTCAATGATAAAGAGAGCAAACTTCACTATCATCTGAAGTGATGATAGAGACTATAAATAAAATTTGAGTACACCAATCCATGGATCATAATGCCAATGCTTACCTTCAAGCGCGAAGTCAATGTATCTGTAAATAACTCATACACCAACTTATAACCCACATGCCATTCACCAGAAGGATTTTTCCATGAAGAGTCCAAATGCAGAGATGCCCCTGTATGACACTTTGCATTAAAACCCAAGCATGGAAATTTACTAAAATAGAGCTTAGCACAAAATTAGACTGTTCTTTTTCCATAAGCTAAATATGCATAAACAATGGCTGAAGGTCAATCAAAAACATAAACACTGGCTACAAATCTTGAAGAAAAGCACATGCTGTACACACATATATGTGTATATATATATATATATATATATATTCAGAAACTAACCTGAAGCTCCACGAATACAACCTTTTTCATCTGCCTTCACTGCCTTGGAAGTGTCAACATCACCACTCCCAGTGCTGAAAAACAGAGAAGCTACTTCGATTAAATCAAAGATTCTAAGATTACCAAGCCTCGCTCCAATAATTTGTTCAATTACAGTTACCAATCAAGGACATCTAGGATTTTCGGCTTTCCATCCGATGTAACTTGTAGTCCGCAAGCAGCTGGGTCCACCCCAGTATCTGATCACAGTTTCAGTTCAGCAGCTTAAGTTCCTCACCTCAAAAAAAAAAAATCAATACAATAGTTCTTATTCTGAATTAATTTTTCTAATTATGCCTAGCACAAGAGATTATGTTTCTTTCTTATTACTTCGTTCTGAACAATTTAACTTTCTCGTTCTTTTTCTTGTCTATCAAACAGAAATTAAGCGAATGGGAACTGATAACGATACCGAAGATAGCGATGAGGGAGCCACGGCCGTCGTAGTTGGGGTGAGCCTCGATAAATCGATCGGCGCCAATCTCTTTCTTCGGCATGAGGGAGGACAAGAATGTGGATTCGGTCAGTTTGAAATTAGCCAAAGCACCATTACCGTCACCACCACCTCCGTCAGCACCACCAGTTGCAGAGCTAGGCATTGCCCTAACTGTACCACCACTACTTCTTCTACTCACTCTTGCTTTTCTTGCTTCCCTGAGCTTTTTGGGTCTAATGATGAGTGAGAGAAATGGCGAATGAAGACGTGAGGGTCGTGCCAAGAGTAGATACGGCAGTTTGAATAGATTCACTGGGCATTGCATAATTGGCCTCGTTTTGTTTTTATATTAAGAAAAGTAAAAGAAGAAGGACGGTTTGGTAATTTCGGACTACTGTGGCGGCGGTGATGAGGTGGTGAAGAGATGCAGAGACTGGATGGGAACGCTTGATTGGAAGTTATATTGGTGGCGAGGTTATGATTGGCTTTGGAAAATTACCTTGTTGCCAATGCATGGATTGCAAATGATGGGGCAGGAGCCTTCGGTCTTCTTTGCTTGGAAATACCGGAAAAGCCCTCAAAATAAAGAATATATTGAAGAAATCTGTTACAAGTTAATTTTCAATAAGTAATAAGGTGGAACATAAATAAACTATTTATTATCAATGCAAAACTATCTGTTTGTCTTCCTACCAATTAAGGGCATAAATTTGTTTGTAGTTAATAATGCAAAACTCATGGCTGAGGATTTGAGAGACTTTTGTCTTATATTAGATAAGAATGGGCTTTTTAAGCCCAGAGAATTAATGTTTGGGGTAAAAGTAAAAGTTGGATTATTTCATTTAATTAATTTTCATAAAATAAGAATATTTTGTATGAAGTATTTGAACAGGTAACGTGATTGAAGTGGCGGTCATTCTTGTAACTTGTAATAAATTGCACCGAACCAATGGGACCAGTGATTTTATTGCAGGGCTGCCGATGGCGAGCTTCTTTGGTTTCCTTGAAATCTGACGTAGAGACAAATATTGTATTTAATGTCCCCAAAAAAAAAAGGCAGATAATGTATTTTTTGCAGACCTTTGTACAGGATTTAAAGAGCTAATTTTTTTTTTTCCCGAATGATTTACAGATTTAGAAAGCTAAATAACTGAGCAGATCAAACATTTTCAAGGAGACAATGAAGCAACCAAATACAATTATACACAGTGATATATATATATATATATCTCTCTCTTAAAGCAAAAATGTACACATCTTGTGTAATAAATTTCTTTAATCTATTTTTATTTCTGATATTGAAAGACAGAAAATAAAATTTTAAATTTCAGTTTCTCTTGTATTTTTATTGTATAAAAATAGAACTCATCAGTAATTTAGATGTTCATTTTTATTTTAGCTAAAATGCTTCATCACTCAATTCTTAAAAAATACTCATCGTCAATGGGGGCAATATCATTCGAAAAATGTTCATCACTCAATTCTTTATTTTAGCTAAAATGCTTCATCACACTTAAAAATTGTGAAATCCAAAATCATTCGAAATTATGGAACTGTCACGTGACTCATATTTCGCATAATGTCCAAGTTGCCCTTAGTAATAATATTAATGTCTCACATACACCCACATATTAACGGTTCACAAACACCAAAATTGCCCCTAGTAAAACCTATTAATATTTTTTCCGAAAATTAATTGTCATTATTCTTAATAATTAAAAATTATTATTGATATTAAATTATTATAATTTTCATCATTATCCATAATAATGAACAATTATTATAACTATTAAATAATTATTTTTATTAAAAATATATTAATTATTAATTACAAAATCAACCGACCAATCAGAACGATCCATAACTCCCTAAGGCTTCCCTATAAATAATAGAGCTCATTTCACTTTCAAGGTAATTTCATTTTTCGCTTCGAAGTACTTCCTATTACTCTCTCAAAGTTTACTTAAACATCGGAGTGTTCTTAGTTGAATAACCTCCTAGAGCATCAACCTTAATTTTGATTGTCTCTTGTTTGTTATTCGTAAGGATTGTAAAGATGTTTCATGTGAGTACGATTTCTACTTCAAAAATTAGTGCTTTTATTGAGAGCCGAATTGAAAAATATTCAAGAGGAACTCTCTAGATTGTTCATCGTTCATCAGTTTTGATTAACGTTCATCAATGTTGTTCATTGTTCATCAACTTTGTTCATCATTCATCATACTTCGTTTGTCATTCATTGACAAAACTCATCCTGATCCTCTTGTGACCACCTGGGGATGTGACATGCTCTCGTCTGATAATAACTCTAAAATACCAAAATTACCCTTAACGGGCTTAAAGTTTTTTCGAATTAAAATAACTAAAGTCAAATATACGATTTTAGAGTTCAACACTGTCAGACCATGGATAGTAGAAATACAAAATACGAGCACAAATTTCAGGTTACAAAATAGTGCTCAACCTATCCAACAGGGTGTACAGGTGCGCAACAACGAAATCTATGCCTCGGACTCCGGGTTTTCCTCCTCTACCTCGGCTGCACGGCCTAGAGGGGTCAATAAAATAATAAAGAATGAGTGGACTGAAAATAAACAAAGTTTCCAAAACCAATTTAATAATATAATAATCATAAGGTTTTACCCTTCCGTTTTCAAACTTGCATACATTGAGTCAAAACATAGGTAATCGTAATAGTATCATAAAATCATATAATCATATACAACCGCATATGGAAAAGCAATCATAATAATAGTGCACTGTAAAACTCAACCCCGACATCCCTGATGTTTGGCACCCCCGATGCCCAATAACGTCACGGTCCAAAGGCTACGCGTGCCACTCGGGGTCTCAATCCCGAGTCTCCCTAGGGTCCACCCAAGTCAATGACCTTCCCTAGGGGTATCATCCATAATTGCACTCCCGATCATGAGCTACCCCTCGGGTTAGACCTTCTCAGGTAGTGTGCCGTGACCACTTCAGGATACTACGAGACGTCCGGAGGAGACAATAATCATAAGGTAGGTATGCACAATGCAATACTATATAATTCCACAGAAATCCCTTATTGACTCCGAAAACAAATTCATATATAATCTAGACAGGTCTCATAACCAAAACATCATAATACGGATAAAGCATCATCATCTAATACCAAGAATCGTCCAATCTCAATTGTAAAGTAAAACAGTAAAAACAGTTATGCATGTAATCATTTCGAAATCAAAAACCCACTCACACACGGTCCTTGCTGCTCAAAGAACCGCCTAAACCTGTCCAAACACATCCAAAAGTCACTAATAGTGACAGGACCCGCCCCCAATCCCCCTGGATTAAGGGCTAAATCCTGCTCCCGTCTAACTTACGCATGACACGAAGGCTAAACTGACGTCCAACCTCCATGTGACACGTAAGTCGGACAAGGGATTCCCGATCCGATCATCCAAAAGCTTCCGGCTTTCCCAAAGTGTATGGAGTCTACTGTGGATCTCGTGTGTGATGTCTCTGTCACTCTTGACCAACAGCCCGCACCGCAACAACCTGGAGGGTATCGAAAACATGAAAAGACTGTGAGTGGACGAAAATAAAGTATAAGTTAGAAAACAGTTCAGAGAAAATACATTTTTACCCTCCACGCAAAAACCAATGCATGCATATCAATTCATGTTATGAAACCATCTCATATTCAAAACCACTAATGAAAACCATAATTGAAAACCCGAATCAAATCCGTTATTCGAATCCAGGGCCTCAGCCCAAAACCACAAACCAATCTCAAAGTACGGGAACTCAGTCCCAAAACTCATCAAATCCAAATCATCCGGGCCACTGCCCAAAACAGCTGAAAACCAGTGAAAACCCAATGAAAATATCAATCATGCGAGTTTGCTGGATCTCAAGTGCGCCCGAGTCTTTAAACTCAAAATCATGCGCAATAATCAGGCCTTCCCGGGATATCAACGAGTCTTTAAACTCAAAACACAATCACAGACCTCAGGGGGTATCATAACCGAGTCTTTAAACTCAAAACATATACCAAGTCTTTAAATTCAAAACATATCAATCCAGGGCCCTCCCCCCGTCAATCAACCGAGTCTTTAAACTCAAAACCAGATCCAGCGATTTTTCTTTTCTTTTTTCCGGGTCTTTAAACCCAAAACAATTTTTCAATCAACAGTGAAAACCATAGAAAATCCTTATCCGAATTCGCAACAATGATTCCGTAAGCTGGCATCCAGAACCATCATCCTGAACCCAAATCCAGAATTTTCTTTCCAAGTTTCAAAACCAAATCCGAAATATCATTTCCGAAATCTAATTCCAAAATCGAAATCTCATTTCCGAAATCACATGAACAGGGCTTCAAGCCCGAAATCACTTTTCCGAAATCCATTGTAAATCATTGAAATCAAATCATATTTCAATTCCCGAAATCAAATCATCTAAATCATAGTCAAATCACAACATCGATCGAATCTCGTAAAACGTGAAATTTCGTAAATATCTCGAAAATCATGTAAATCGTAAATCATCAAGATCATAAATCAAATCATAGAATCATGTATAGAAAACATATAAAAACATATATGCATGCATCATAAGTTAGAAAGCAAAGTCCACTCACAGACCATAGCGTCGTCGCCTCGATACGCGCGCACTTATGCCGTTCCTGGCTAAACCGCTATCATCGGCTTCCCAAACCTGTCCAAATCCCATAAGAAGGTTACTAACTACTTCAATAAGTTTCTACTAAATCCCCGTATTTTTCCCGAATTTTTAACTATTTTTAACCGAGGCTTAAAACCTTCAGACATCTCGAAATATATCGAGACGATGTTCGATCGACTCGAAACTAGCGCCAAAATGGTCGTTACATCAAATACTTTAAAACACGTGTTGAACGTGCCTCAAAAAGAGGGCCCACGCGCCCTCACGTGCTGCCCAAACCACGCGCAGTTACTATTCACTATCCCTGTCCTTAAGTCGACCCAGTTCAGACCGGGTTGGACTGTTATTCTGCAACTCGACCGGCGTGGCCAGTTTTCCTCATTTCCGACCCGTTTCTGTTCCTAATTCCTCCCACATCTTCGTCCCACTAGTTATGATCGATCTATGCCATTAAAACATGAAGTATGGGTCTAGAAGGTTACCTTCCTGATCACAAACAAACCGGCTATCTTCGACCATAGTACCTGCACGATCCCGGCCTCCAAAATCCCTGATTTCAAGCTTAACCAATCCTTTAAGACCTCCAGAACCTCATCCAATCATTCAATTTCATTATTAGTCCCCAAAACGCAGTTTACCATTTTCGAATTCAAAATCAAAGTTTTGTGGAACTTCGACTTACCGTCTCTTCCAGGCCTTAAATTCAAGTCTATGAAGCCCCCCGCACTCTTCCAACCATTTTCCATTCAGAAGCCACGGGTTCAAGTCCACAGTTGGGGTAATTGAGTCCTGGGTTCCTCACGGTTTGCTTCCACTCTATTCCTACTAGTATCATGGCCACCGTCCACGGTGAACCGCCGTGATCACACTACTACAATCCTCTCACTTCTCTCTTTCCTTTTTTCGTTCATTTCTTAAGGGAAAAGGATGAAGATTGATGGATTAATTGGGGTGGGATTCCACGGCATATTCAACCTCTCTGTTTTTCTCTGGTTGCAACCCACACACATCGTGCACGGCTGATAATTCACTTAAAATCAAGGTGAGGTGGCTGAGGAGTGTTCTAAATTCCTCTAAAGATGGGACAAGTGTCCCACATCCACTGGACACCCATTTCCTGGCAGCCAAGTGTCCACATCTTTCTGAGCACAAATCCCCATGTAAAAATAACCAAAATGCCCTTTTGAGGAAAAATTACCAAAATGCCCCTAGTATCTCATGGTCGAATCCCAAGCCATCCGAACTCCAATGACAGGGTGCCACCTGTTGTTGTACTAAGGGGATCGAGACCTACCTAACAGTCCTCGAAATGCGTGAAAATGACGTGTTGCACGAAAAGTCAACCTTTTGCCCCTATTCGATCAACTTACCAAAATACCCTTCAACTTCCGAACGTCAAAATTTCCTCCTCGGTTGTCGGAATCGGACGTGCCACCTGTCTATGAACTCATGACGTCCTGAACTACGTCATGATCATCGGTCAAATTCCATTTGACCGCCCGAACGAAAAGTCAACATTTTTGCCCATTCTAGGGGCAAAATCATCATTTCGCACCGTCCGTCCGAACGTACCCGACTAATCACCGGTTAACCTCACTAATCCATAATTAATCACTAATCTAATCCCGATTTCTGAAACGGGTCGTTACAAATAGGCTCTACAAGTTCAAAAATAAAACCCTAGAACAATACCAGCTCGGGAAAGCCGCCGAACACGATTCCCGAGGCATTAAACCCAATTTTGACCAACATAACGATCTCCAATGGATACGAAACCACCACCATTGGATTCGTATCGTCGAAATCTTGAAAATGGTGCCGGTCCCACCTCGAAATTTGCCCTGACACGCCCCTATGCCCAGGTTAACGGAAAGTCAATGCTAGAAGTCAACGGTTAACGCTTATTGACGTCATCACGACATCACTGCTGACGTCAACATGACGTCACGGCTGACGTAATCTGACAGCTGTCAGGTCCGACAGGTGTCAAACTCTGATAGGTCCACGTGCCAACAGGTGGTCGGTCCACGTCACTTCCACGTGTCAGACTCTGACAGTACCACGTGTCACTTACCGGTTGGTCCACATCACTAACATGTCAATGACACATGGTAGCCTCTGATTGGGCCACGTCATTGACATGTCAGTGCACAGTCAACATTGACATGTGACACATGTCACGTCTTGAGTGGCTGCATGTCTGACATGATGACGTCAGCGACGGGTCAACCCGTTTACCTAAACCGGGTCATGTAGACCCGCGACCCTAACCCAGTTCCCATTTCTCCATTTCTGCACCAAATTCATCCCCGTTTCTTCCAACATGTTCGTCTAATCCCCATCAACAATCTTAACTAATCACAATCAAGATAAACTGACAGGACCCATCCCAATCCCCCCGGGATTAGTGCGGGATGACCCTGCTCCCGTCTGACACGAAGTGTCAGACAAGGGATATTTTCGTCCTTTGCCCTCCCGGGCTATCAGAGTACGCCAGGATCCGGAGGAGGCATGTGATATCTCGGTCCCTGCTACAGTTCACATCCGATGTCAACCTGAAGGGCAGTCAAAACATTAAAAACTGTGAGTGGACAAAACAAAGAGTTTATAAAAACATTTAATAAGGAAGACATTTGTACCCTCCACTAAAAAGCATGCATGCATTCGAAAACCATTTATCCAAAACAACCATATGTGGGACTAAGCCCAAAGCAGATATAAACCAAGGTCGAAAGGACCACAATGAAAACGACCATACGGGCCACTGCCCAAATCTTGTGCACACCTGTACACACCACATATCATATATCATATATCCATCACATACATATATATAAGTCACACAACCAATCCTGTCACGGTATCCAAAGCTACGCGCGCGCTACTCGGGTCTCAATCCGAGTCATCTCAAAGTCAAGGTCAATGTCCGTAGACCACTGACCCTACCCGAGGTAATAGTAATCATAGCCTTCCTGAGAGTAAGGAACCCAACTGGGGGGTGACTCCACTCAGTCGGTGCTCCGTGACTACTCCGGGGTCCACCCAGGCCAACGACCCTCCCCGGAGGAGATAATAGAAGTAAAGGAAGGTAGACGAACATATATATACATAACCTAAACATTCATGACCGGTTCCCCTGAACCGTCATGATCCATAATATCCATAATCAGGTAACATGCCGGTTCTCATAAATCGTCATGTACCGTAATAACATAACCAGGTAACATGCCGGTTCCCATAAACCGTCATGTACCGTAATAACCAACAAGGGTTCATGCCGGTTACCCTAAACCGTCATGAACCATGATACCATAACAAGGGTTCATGCCGGTTCCCATAAACCGTCATGAACCTGGGAATCCATTTAAGATTTCCTGACCTGAAATCAAAACCGTAAAGTGACTAGGTCTCGTACCCGAACATAGGACATCAGTTGGACACCGTGCCCGATATCTGAGGTCATATGCCCGAGACAAAACCAAATGGGTCTCATACCCGAGTTTATCATTTTGAAATCCAAATCCAGTTCATTAAATCAATACAGAAATACAGACCCGTATAAGCACCGTATAAGGCCGAAACCTCGAAATACGTGCTTATACGTAACTACATAGAAATGCACCCATGGCATCATCAAACAAGTAATAAAACATATAATAAACATTTATGCATGCATCAATTTAGAAAACAAGGTCCACTCACAGACCGTCCGAGCTGCCGCCTCGATTTGCGTGCCACACGGCTCCCAGAGCCGATCACCGTCACCGGGACTCCCAAACCTGTCCAAATCGTAATAGAAGGTTACTAACTACTTAATTAACCTCCCACTAAAGCCTCGTAATTTTCCCGTATTTTTAACTATTTTTAATCCCGAACCTAAACCTTCCGATGCCCCGAAACATATCGAGACGGTGTCCGATCGACACGAAACCAGTCCCAAAATGTTCGTTACATCGAATAGATGATTTCGTATGTTGGAACCTTCCCCAGATTCCCTGCCACGCGCCCTCACGTGCCGCCTGAAGTGGCTGCGCGTGGGCTTCACGCGCCTGCTACAGTACCTGCTGACGTCATCGCTGACGTCATCTGACAGCTGTCAGGTCTGACATGTCAGACTCTGACAGGTGCCACGTGTCATGCTCCCATTGGTCCACGTCACTGTACTGTCAGTGCCACGTGGCAGTCTGACATGTGCCACGCGTCATCACGGCACTGGTCCACGTCGGTGCCACGTGTCAGCCCCCGATTGGGCCACGTCACTGACATGTCAGTGCTGACTGTGCACTGACATGTGACACGTGTCGCACTCCTATTGGCCCATTTTCTGACATGTCAGCTGACATTGTCAGATCTGACAAGGCTGACGTCATCGCTGACATGATGACGTCAGCAGGATGACGTCACCTGTCATCCCTGCCCTCCCGCGGGTCGACCCGAAC
This sequence comes from Prinsepia uniflora, assembly GCA_032719365.1. NCBI lineage: Eukaryota > Viridiplantae > Streptophyta > Magnoliopsida > Rosales > Rosaceae > Prinsepia > Prinsepia uniflora. The sequence goes on along the minus strand of CM064869.1, from coordinate 57,735,496 downwards.
GTCTGCAACCGGGTCGCCGTGACCCGCGGCTTGACCCGGCCGGTTCTCCCAGCTCCGGCCACCATTTTTCCTCCCGTTTGTCCCATTCTACTCCTCTCAACCTAACCTAAAGATCCATGGCCCTAACAACTAAGAACACCCACAAAAACCATACCTTCCAAGTTCATCAATGGCGGCCGTGACTACCTCCGCCCTTCACGGCCGTTACAGGCCACCTCAGCCTTCGAAAACAATCCTAAAAGAACCCTAAGACCTTTAGGAACATTTCCCAATCCCTAGATTCGATTAAAACACAACAAAAATCAATTTTCAATTTTTGAAAGAAAACTCACCCACGGTTTCTCTCTCCCCGCCGTGTCCTCCGCCGTGGCTAGCCGTGGCCTGCCTTCCTCAGCCTCTTTCCACCACCTCACGGTCATGTCCACCTCGCACAAGCAATGAATGGTGATGGTGTGTGTGTGTTTTGGGTTTTTGAAGGAAATGAAGAAAATGGAGGATTTTGGGTTATGGGGGGTTTCGGGTGGTAAGGAATAAAGAAGAAGGAGATGGCTGATGAGAGAAGGAGAGATTGATGGTGAGGATTAAAAGGTAGGGTTGAAATGGATGGTTAAGATTAATAGTTGTTAGGTTAAATTATAAAATAATTAAAATAATAATATTTAATTACTTAGATCCACATTTTGGGGGATCAAAGCAATGGGATGAGTGACACTTGTCACTCATCCATGGGGCCCACCAAAATATCCACCCAACCAGATTTCACCGAAACGTCCCCGTCTCGAAGTTCGTGCATAGTGAAATCGAACTTCCGTGACCCATAACTCTCCCGTTTGAAATCCGATTTCAGTGTGCCGCCTGTCTATGGATTCGTATCGTCCTTATCTACGTAACGGTCTTCGGCCCTCGGCCATCGGACCTCCCGGTCAAAAAGTCAACATTTGACCCCTTTTATCCGAAATTACCAAAATGCCCCTAAACTTCCGAACGTCATAACTTCCTCCTCGAACGTCGGAATTGAACGTGCCACCTGTCTATGAACTCGTGACGTCACGAACTACGTCACGGTCATCGGTCAAAGTCCATTTGACCGCCCGATTGAAAAGTCAACGTTTTGCCACCATCAGGGGCAAAACGGTCATTTCGCATCGTTCGTCCGGTTTCGCTCTACTAATCACGGATTAGCCTCACTAATCGTGATTAGTCACTAATCTAAACTAGGAATTTGGGACGGGTCGTTACAACCTTCCCTCCTTAATTAATTTCGTCCTCGAAATTCCAACCGACCTAATCTAACCGTTCTTCCCTCCTTAATTAGTTTCGTTCTTGAAACTCCACTATCCTGATTCCACAACCACCTCGTGGAAAGTAGAATCGACCGCAAAACACCTGTACCCTAGTACACCCACTAGTCAACATAAACCTCGTTTGTAACTAGACGTACCACTAACGCTCATGTCGCCTCGTCTACATTCGACCACGTCGAATAGCAGAAGTCGTACGCTCCGAACTGATCCCACTTATCAGATCTACCGTTTCGCTGACACCACCAACTAGACGGTTCCTTGCTCAACCACTAACTATCCTGACGTCTGCTCCCACTGGGAGTCATCAGACCTCACACCATGATCCACGCTGACACCTCCTACAAACTGTCAGTACTTGACAGTTGTCAGTCGAAAACTAACACTATACTCCCTCGTGGTTACACTAACCACCAACGGACCCAACCAGGAGTAAACACTTACCCACAAAGCATTTCACTCAATCTGTGTGTAACTAGACCCATCAGATATACCATGACCCAATGCACAGTATCCAACGTCCAGTCCACGACCCCGACTAATCCAATGGTATCGGAACCATGCCGACTACCAACACGTTCTTCAACGTACCACTGGTATAACCTATATACCGTCATCAGACATCCCAAGTTTGCCCGGTGTCGTACCTTGAACAACGAACAAGGCACGTACATCTACCCATCAATCAACCTACAACCACCTAGGTTGTAGTCAATCACGTTTCAATTATGGAGTCCATCTGTCCGATCTAGACAAATCGAAACTCCAACCCATTATCTATTTCCAAATCCGAATCCGAATCCGCAATTTCGTAAGAAATCCCGAATCCGAACCCAGAAGTCGTATCCATATCCATGTTCAAATCCGAATCCGAAATCATCATTCCGTAAACTAGTATTTGGAATAACCATTCCGAACCCAAATCCATAAAAGAAAATCTATAGTCAAGCTCTAGAATCAAATCCTGAATCGTCACCCAGAATCCGATTCCAAAACCCAAATACAGAAATCCTCTTTCAAGTTCTAAAATCAAATCCTAAATCGTCATCTAGAAATCTGATTCCAAAACTCGAAATATCGTTCACGTTTACCGAGACGTATCAAAACCGAACCTATCGGTTACCTGATCAACCGATTACACACCATACATTAGATTGACCTCATAGAGAAATCAATCCCAACACCCACACAGCTCTAAGGCTGACCATATCCGACCACGTCGGAAATCTACTCATCGGACAACTACTCAGGTGAGTAATAAGTCATATGGGATTTACCTCGGAAAGAAGTTCAGTCCCATCATGCTTCACTCAACATCCAAGTAAGAGTAATAAACTCTCCACCTATCTGGATACCCAAATCACGATCCAGATCCAACACTACGTCAACCGACCATAGACGTCACGATCGAGGATCGTCTCGCCAACCAAAGTCCTAGACCATTTCCCACATCTTAAATAGATTAGTCTACGACGAGACACGCCGAGACTGTGGGTTCTCACTGATTACCTCGTATCGATCCTTGTCATTCCACCAAGGCAAAACAAGAATGATCGAATAATCCATCCTACGTGAATGCAAACAACACTCGATGCACTCACCACGTCAGGTAACCTGACATCGTCTGCCACCAAGTAGAGAATGAGGAATCTCAGTAACCTAACTTCGATATACTCATCTCCTCCTGATGATTCAGAACAGATCCCGGGTCCACCGACCAATACACGATCAGTGTACTAGTGGCAACCAACAACATCTATATCATCAACGTCATCTACCATCATCATTCATGGTAGAATCTGAGAAGTCACCCAAAATGACATTAGTCACTAATCTAATCTAGGAATTTGGGACGGGTCGTTACATAAACATCCTAAAAGTTACCTGCTTCATGATGAACAGAGACGAGGAACTTCCTCTTCTATTTCCAGCCTCCTAGCCTTCTCTTTCCCTCGAAATCGAGCCCCACGAGCTCGTCCAAGTCCCTAGAACATTTTAGGATTAACCTCATCGATCAACACACGTCCAAATCTCAGTTTCCATTTTTGGGGTCAAAACGGGTTACGGGTTCACTCACCTCCTCGCGTCTCCGTCGTGCCCAGCTTCACAATCACGTCGTCCTTGTCTCTCTGGCTTCACCCTCAGATGGTCGCAGTGGCTGATAAAGGTAGTGGCATGAGGTTGTGGTGTTTGGTTTAATGGTGGTTCACGTTTAGATGCAAATGAAAGATACTGAAGATGATAGATGTTGAAGATAATGCACGGTGGGGATGAGAGATGTGAGGAAATGTTTAAATAAAAATCCCACCAATAGACATAGATCCACCATTTAGGGAAACCCTACCAATGGGATGAGTGACACTTGTCACTCATCCAACGACCCACAATTAATCTCCAACCAATCAAATTTAAGCATTAATTAATTCAAATCCCGAGTCGTAAAAATATTTGATTTTGATCTCATAACCATACTTCCCCGTTCGACGTCCAATTTGAATGTGCCGCCTGTCTACGGACTCGTGACGTCCCGATCTACGTCACGGTCATAAGTCAAAGTCTAACAAGAATCCCGGTTCAAAAGTTAACTTTTTCCCACCATGGCCAAAATGGTCATTTTGTATTAATTAATAGAAAATTACAATAAAATCATGTTCAGGTCGTTACAATCTACCCCTCTTATAAAAATTTTGTCCTCAAAATTACTCAACCAGATGCGGATGTTGCTCCCTCATTTGATTTTCTGGATCCCACGTGGCTTCATCCACGTCGTGATTCCTCCACAACACTTTTGCCAAAGGAATCGTCTTGTTTCTCAAAACTTTGTCCTTTCGATCCTGAATCTGCACTAGTTGTTCCTCAAAACTCAAATCAGTCCTCAATTCTAACGGTTGTTCCAGCAAGACATGCGATTCCTCCTGCACGTACTTCTGAAGCATCGACACGTGAAACACGTCATGCACCCTGACAAGTTCCTGAGGCCAATTTAACTGGTACGTTACTGAACCTATTCTCTTCGTGATCTCATAAGGTCAAATATAACGGGGACTCAGCTTCCCACGTCAGCCAAATCGAACAATTCCTTTCCATGGAGATAACTTTAAGAATACCCAATCTCCGACTTCAATCTCCAGATCCTTGATTCGTCTATCGGCATAAATCTTTTGGTGATCATGTGCCGCATTCAACCTTTCTTTAATGAGCCAAACCTTCTCGTGGGTTATATCCATCAAATCTGCTGCCAACCCTACAGTGCCTCATAGGGTGTCATTCCAATACTAGCCTGAAAACTGTTGTTGTATGCAAATTCCATCAGAGGCAAATGTGTATCCCAAGAATCCGTGAATTACACTGCACAAGCCCTCATCATATCTTCTAGTGTCTAAATAGTCCTCTCAGACTGACCGTCAGTCTGCGGATGAAAAGTTGTGCTGAAATGTAGGTTCGTACCTAGAGCCTTCTATAGACTCCGCCAGAATCTAGAAGTAAAGCATGGATCCCGGTCCGAAACTATCGACTCCGGTGTACCATGTAGTCTGATAATCTCATCCACAAACAACTGAGCCAATCGATTAGGCTTGAACGTCTCACGCACAGGTAGAAAAGGTGCCGACTTCGTCAATCTGTCCACTATTACCCAAACTCCATCATAACCACTCCGCGCCCTAGGCAGTTTGAACACGAAATCTATAGTGATGTGATCCCACTTCCACTCAGGAATCGGAAGTGGCTGCATCGCTCGTACGGTCTATGTCGTTCTGCCTTAATTTGCTAATAGGTCAAACATCTACTAACAAACTCAGCAATGTCCCTCTTCATTCCAACCCACCAATAGTGATCTCGGAGGGTGCGGTACATCTTTGTCCCTCCGGGATGCATAACAAAGGTTGAACTATGGGTCTCCTCTAGAATCTCCGCTCTAAGCTCTGCCACTGCAGGCACACACATACGACCCTGTTTCACTAAAGCTCTATCGCCATGGATGGAAAAATCCTGCTGCTCACCTGCATCAACCTCAATCTGATAAACACACAGGGTAGGATCCTTAAATTGACCCTTAATAATCCGGTCGATCAGAATTGGTCGTACATGAAAAGTAGCCAATAAGACTCCCTGATCATCCATTCCCAACATGACTGTAGCCTTTCGAAGTTCCACAAGCAAAGGAAGATACACCATCCTCAAGTGTGCAATTGAACCCGCCGACTTCCGACTAAGTGCATCTGCCACTACATTCGCTTTTCCTGGATAATTTTCAATTGTGCAGTCGTAGTCCTTAATAAGCTCCAACCACCGTCTCTGTCTCAGATTTAATTCCTTTTGCGTAAACAAGTGTTTTAAACTCTGGTGGTTGGTGAAGATCCTGCAAGTTTCTTCATAAAGATAGTGTCTCCAAATCTTCAAAAAATGTTCCATTTCCGCCAACTCCAAATAATGAGTGGGATAGTTCAGCTCATGAGGTTTCCGCTTCCGTGAGGCATAAGTAATAACTCTCCCATGCTGCATCGGTATGCAAACCAATCCCTGTAATGATGCATCACTGTAAACCTCGAACTCTCCACTATTATCTAAAAGTGCAAGAACTGGTGCAGTAGTCAATCGTTGTTTCAACTCCTGAAAACTCTACTCACACTGGTCATCCCAAACAAAATTAACCCCTTTTAAGGTTAATCGGGTCAAAGGAGCTGCGATAGTAGAGAAATCCTCTAAAAACTGCCGATAGTAGCCAGTCAAACCTACGAAGCTCTGAACCTCAATGACCGTCCTTGGTCGCTCCAAGTTAGTCACAACTTCCGTCTTCTAGGGGTCCACACTAATCCCCTCAGCTGAAATAATATGACCTAGTAAGCCGATACTATTCAACCATAATTGACACTTGCTAAGTTTGGCATACAACTAGTTCTGCCTTAGCATGTCCAACACCAACCGCAAATGTTTCTTATGTGCTCTGGCACTCCTCGAATATACTACAATTTCATCGATGAACACAATTACAAACTTGTCCAAATACGATCGGAACACTCGGTTCATCAAGTCCATGAATGCAGTTGGTGCATTCGTCAACCCAAACGGCATCACCAAAAACTCATAATGCTTGTACCTTTTCCGAAAAGCAGTCTTCAGAACGTCATCCTCAGCAATCCTCAGCTGATGGTAACCAGATTGAAGGTCAATCTTAGAGAAATACTTTGCTCCCCGCAACTGGTCGAACAAGTCGTCGATCCTAGTAAGGGGTACTTGTTCCTTACCGTCACTTTATTAAGATGTCGATAGTCCACACACAATCGTAGACTACCCTCCTTCTTCTTAACAAATAACACGGGCGCTCCCCATGGTGAAGTACTGGGTCGGATGAATCCCAGATCCACCAATTTCTGTAGTTGAGATTTCATCTCCCGTAACTCCACCGGTGCCATACGATACGACACTTGCAATATCGGTTGCGTCCCAAGAAGTAGTTCAATCGTGAACTCAATCTCACAGTGTGGTGGTAAACCAGGAAAGTCTTCTGGAAACACATCTGGAAATTCCTGTACCACCGGGATATCCTCGGCTCTCAAAGAATCATCATGCGTATCCACAACATAGGCTAAATAACCCAGGCAACCCTTTTGTAGTAATTTAGTAGCTGTAAATGCAGAAATTACCTCAGGTGGCGAGACTCTCCGTTATCCTTGGAAAATCACCTCCGGTAAATCCGGACTCCGCAAGATCACTAGCTTGTTGCAACAGTCAATAGTAAAATAGTGGTCTGACAGCCAGTCATCCCCAAGTATGATGTCGTAGTCATGTATATCCATAATAATCAAATTAGCCAAAAGTTACACACCTTCCACTTCCAATGGACAATCATTCACAATTTGGTTTACTCGGTAGACTGCTCTCATCGGTGTACCGACACCCAACTCCTCCTCAAGTGCCGACACCTCGCGACCCAACAAGCTCGCACAACTCCGTGAAATAAATGAATGTGTAGCCCCATAGCCCATCAAAACATGAACAACAATACCGAATATAGGAAGAGTACCTACCACGACACCCGGAGCTGCCCTAGCCTGACGCTGGTTATCTGCATAAACTCGAGGTATGGACTCAGTCGTCCGGCCACGTCCCCGTGCTCCTCTATCACCACCACGTGTTCCACTCTGTCCTCGGCCACCTGAAATATTAGGAGCTGAACTCTGTACTATACTGTTGCCTCCATTCACGGATGGGCAATCTGAAGCATAATGTCCTGATCTTCCACATGCAAAGCAAGTCAATACCCTCTGCCTGCTGGAAGATCCACCAGACAAACCACTCATAGATGTCTGCTGCTGCCAGGAACCGGACCTCAGTCCCAATCGCTGAGGGCTCCCATAATGGTCAAACATTCCTCGGCCACCAGATGAAGAAGCTCCTCCATAATGTCCTCCCTTCGAGCTCCGATGGCCCGAAGGTCCAAGGTATGGACGATCTCGACCCTGTGCCTCGCTGGAAGTCCGCTACTGTTGCACTAATAAACTGGTCTCAACCTGCGCTGCAGCGTCCGTCAATAATCTCAAGGTGGTATAAGGTATGGTAGTCACAATAGCCTAGATGTCTCATCTGAGTCTCGACTCAAATCGACGACATTTATCTTCTTCAGTACTCATAAAGGCTTTAGAAAAACAAGACAACATTAAGAAAGACTGCTCGTACTCGGCTAAGGTCTTGCTCCCCTACTGAAGCTGCAGAAACCCTTTCTAATGGGCATTACGGAAATATCGCGGATAGTACTGGTCGAGGAACCGCTCCCTAAAGACCTCCCAAGTAACAGTGTGGACGGTCCAACCCGTCATCACCAGACCGTGCCACCACCGGTACGCACCACCATCGAGCAGAAAAGTAGCCAATACAACACGCTTCTCAGGTGGGAAATGCATCACCGTAAAGATCTGTTCCCATCGTTCAATCCATTGATGAGCCTCCTCGGGGTCTGATCCCCCGCTAAAAGGCATAGCTCCCAATCATTGGGCTCACTCGATGCTTGCGTTTTCCATTTCTCTCCCAAAATCTTCCTCAATTCGTGCTCAAAGATCGTCTCGGAGGCATGACCAACTGTTAAGACGCATAAAATAGTTGAATAACATCTAAAGTCTCAGTGTACAAAGTACAAACCGCTATCCTAGACTTCCTAGTACCTTGGCCACTAACCTAGTGCTCTGATACTAAGCTGACAAGACCCATCCTGATCCCCCTAGGACCACCCGGGGATATGCCCTGCACCCGTCTGACAATAACTCTAAAATACCAAAATTACCCTTAACGGGCTTAAAGTTTTTCAAATTAAAATAAATAAAGAAAAACATATGAGTTTAGAGTTCAACACCGTCAAACTAGGGATAATACAAATACAAAATCCGAGCACAAATGTCAGGTTGCAAAACGGTGCTCAACCTACCCAACAGGGTGTACAGGTGTGCAACAACAAAATCTATGCCTCGAACTCCGGGTCCTCCTCCTCTACCTCGGTTGCACGACCTAGAGGGGTCAATAAAACAATAAATAGTGAGTGGGCCAAAAATAAACAATGTTTCCAAAACCAGTTTAATAATATAATAATCATAAGGTTTTACCACTCCGTTTTCAAACTTGCATGCATTGAGTCAAAACATAGGTAATCGTATAACCGCATAGGGAAAAGCAATCATAATAATAGTGCACTGTAAAACCCAACCCCGACATCCCTTATGTCTGGCACCCCCGATGCCCAATAATGTCACGGTCCTAAGGCTACGCGTCCCACTCGGGGTCTCAATCTCGAGTCTCCCCAGGCTCCACCTAAGTCAATGACCCGCAGGTCAATGACCCTCCCTAGGGGTATCATTTATAATTGCACTCCCGATCATGAGCTACCCCTCGGGTCAGCCTCTCTCAGGTAGTGCGCCGCGACCACTCCAAGATACTACGAGACATCCGGAGGAGACAGTAATCATAAGGTAGGTATGCACAGTGCAATACTATATAATTCCACAGAAATCCTTGATTGGCCCCGAAAACAAATTCATATATAATCCAGACGGGCCTAATGCCCAAAACATCATAATACGGATAAAGCATCATCATGTAATACCAAGAATTGTCCAATCTCAATTGTAAAGTAAAACAGTAAAAACAGTTATGTATGCAATCATTTGGAAATCAAAAGCTCACTCAGACACGGTCCTCGCTGCTCAACGAACAGCCCAAACTTGTCCAAACACATCCAAAAGTCACTAATGGGCTCTACAAGTTCAATCATAAGACCCGAGAACAGTACCAGCCCGGGAAAGCCACCCGAACAAGCTTCCCAAGGCATTAAACCCAATTTTGACTAACCTAACGATCCCCGATCAACATAAAACCACCACCATTGGATTCATATCGTCGAAATCTTAAAAATGGTATTGGTCCCACCTCGAAACTTGCTCTTAAGCGGCGGTCAATTGAAAGTCGGCGCTGGAAGTCAATGGTCAACGTCTGCTGACGTCACGGCTGATGTCATCTGACAGGTGTTAGACTCGACAGGTCCACGTGTCAACAGGTGGTTGGTCCACGTCACTACCATGTGTCAGACTCTGACAGTACCAAGTGCCAGCTGCTGGTTGGTCCACGTCACTGACATGTCAATGACACGTGGCAGCCTCTAATTGGGCCACGTTATTGACATGTCCGTGCACAGTCAGCACAGACATGTGGCACGTGTCACATCCTGAGTGGCTGCATGTTTGATAGGTCTGACATGATGAGGTCAGTCAGCATGCTGACGTCATCGTCTCTAACCTCTCGCCAGGTCAGCCCGTTTACCTGAACCGGGTCACCCAAACCCGCGACCCTGACTCTGTTCCCATTTCTCCATTTTTGCACCAAATTCATCCCCGTTTCTTCCTACATGTTTGTCTAATCCCCAGCAACAATCCTAACTAATCAAAATCAAGAAAAACATCCTAAAATTTACCTGTTTCACGATGAACAAAGACGAGGAACTTCCTATTCTATTTCCAACCGTCCCAGCCTTCTCCTTCCTTGAAATTGAGTCCCACGAGCTCGTATAAGCCCATAGAACATTTTAGGATTAAACCCATCGATCAACACACGTCCAAATCTCAGTTTCCATTTTTGGGGTCAAAATGGGTTACAGGTTCACTCATCTCCGCCGTGTCTTCGCCGTGCTCAGCTTCACCGTCACGTCATCCTTGTTTCTCTAGCCTCATCCTCAGATGGTCGCAGTGACTTATGAAGGTAGTGGCATGAGGTTATTGTGTTTGGTTTAATGGTGGTTCACAGTTTAGAGGCAAATGAAAGATGTTAAAGATGATGCACGGTGGGGATTAGAGATGTAAGGAAATTTTTAAATAAAAATCCCACCAATAGACATAGATCCACCATTTAGGGAAACCCTACCAATGGGAAGAGTGACAGTTGTCACTCATCCAAGGGCCCACAATTAATCTCCCACTAATCAGATTTAAGCATTAATTAATTCAAATCTCGATGCGTAAAAATAACCAATTTCGATCATGTGACCATAACTTCCATGTCCGGCGTCCGATTTCGATGTGCCGCCTGTCTACGGACTCGTGACATCCCGATCTACGTCACGGTCATAAGTCAAAGTCCAACAAGAATCCCGGTGCAAAAGTCAACTTTTCCCCACTAGGGAAAAAGTGGTCATTTTACATTAATTGATTAATAGAAAATTGCAATAAAATCATGTTCGGGTTGTTACATTCATCGACACTTTTGGGAGTTCTTGAACTTTGTTCAAAGTTATCAAAACTTTCCGTTCAATTCTCTCGATTCAACATGGTTAGGACACAACAATCTGTTTGATCATCCGAAGATGGTGCTTCAACTTCTGCAGCTCGAACTGGGAATGGAGTTCACACTGTGACTCCTAAGGAACACGAAATCCATTCCCCTTGCGTGATTATCACGGCACCCATTGGGTCACAAAGACCGATTCCAACCTTTCAGCATACTAACGGACAATTGGTGGGAGAAGAATCAATGTAGAATCAACCTCATACAAATAGAGAGTTATGAGTATTCCTAGATGGACTCCATGACATGCTAGGAGAAAATCAAGTGCAGGAGGGACTTGACATAGACCACCAACTCCTAAACACTAGGCATGGATCTCGGCTTCATATGCAACAGAGAACACCTCGACGTCCACTTCCTCAAGACAACTTATCACAACAAGTTGAAAAGGTTGATTAACCAAGTCCATATGTAATCAGATCTTTTTTTTGGAAAATTATGGTAAACAAACAACATCCAACGACATCAGCGCACGAGCGACTTGGAGAACATGTTGAGGCAACATCGCGAGTTGAATATTCGCATAGAAACTGAAGGCAACATTTTTTTCTCCATAAACACTTGCAACAGCCTAGTGCACGCTGGCTATCATTGTAACGACCCGTCCCGAATTTCGGGATTAGATTAGTAACTAATGAAGGATTAGTGAAATTAATCGGTGATTAGTTGAGTGAAATCAGACGGACGATGAAAAATGATTTGCCCCTGGTCATGGGCAAAATGTTGACTATTGGCTCGCAGAGTCAAACGTACGAGAACCGATGACCATGAAGTAGATCGGGACGTCACGATTCCGTAGACAAGAAGCACGTCGAAATCGGACGTCGGACGGAGAAGTTATAGTCAAGGGATAGAAATCGGGGATTTACGTCTCGGGATTCGAATAAAATATTAATTAATTTTGATTGGGTAGATATTTTTGGTGGATCTAAGCATTAAAATATTATTACTTTAATTAAATTATAATTTCACTCATCTCTCATCTCCACCATTCATTATCTTCATCTCTATCTCTCCATCTCATCCTCACCGTTCATATCATCATTAGCCATATTCTTCATCTTCATACTCCTTTCTCCAAAACCCGATCACCATTTACCTTTCACCCTCAAAACACACGACATAAACACACCACACCACCAGCATATTTGCATCCATGTGTTCGTGTGAAAGACTAGTGAGAGACTGAGAGTGGCGAGGACTGGTTCTAGGGTCAAAAACGAGTGCAATGGATGTGGTTTCGAGGAAAGAGATGGCTAGAATCGATGGCAGAACACATTTGCAGGTGGTGGTTACTGTTCCTTTTTGGACAGGTACGATCTCGACGTTGTTTCACGATTTTGAGGTTGTATAATGGTAGGGTAGGCTTAGACGAACACGTAGGTGAAATTCCCATCGAGAATGATGGCCGGAATTGAGAGAATAGGCCAGGTCGGTCCATCGGTTCGATTGAACCGTACCGAACTAGTGAACCGGTTCAGACCGAGTTCGCTGGAGGTTGACGATGAACAGTTCTTGGCGCGTGGGTTTCACGCGCAGCCGCTTGCTGCGGCGCATGGGGGCGCCTGGAGCACTTTTGTGTCAAGTGTTCAACATGACTTTTAATCTATTCGATGTAACGAACATTTTGAGACTGGTTTCGTGTCAATCAGACATTGTCTCGATATGTTTCTGGGTGTCCAAAAGTTTAGAATCGAGTTTAAAAATAGTTAAAAATTCGGGAAAATTACAGAGCTTTAATAGGAGGTTAATGAAGAGGTTAGTAACCCTCTAGTGTGGTTTGGACAGGTTTGGAAGTCCCAGTGATAGTGATGGGGCCCGGGAGGGCTTATGGCACGTGTATCGAGGGTGCAGCGTAGGACGATCTGTGAGTGGACTTCGTTTTCTAAACTGTGATGCATACATAACTATTTTATATGTTTTACATACGTGATTTCTATGATGATGATTGTGGCACTGGTGGTTTACGTGATTGCACGTATTTCGAGGTAATTCCATACTTACACGTATTTCGAGGTTTACGAGTTTATGCTATTGCTATGTGATTGTGAGTTTAATAATGGTTCTATGGCATGGTTTTGGTTTTAGAAAAATGAACTTGGGAATGAGACCTATTTGAATTATGTTATAGGGCTAGGGGCCTAGTTGGTTTACGAAATCGGGCGGAGGCCCTTTTGAGTTATGTGATCGGGGTGGGGGCCCAGTGGTTTACAAAATCAGGCATGAGGCCCAGTTGAGTTTTATAATTGTGATTTCGGGTCTGGGACCCTACGTTTCATAAACGTGATTTCGGGTCGGGGACCCTAAATGGATTGTGATGTTTTATAAGAATTTCGGGCAGGGCCCATTGAGATGTTTTGAAATGACTTTGTAAAACTGTTTTCCATATACTATCTTGATACGAGGATATTTGATGGTCTCCTCCAGGTGTCTGGGACACTAGGGAAGTCACGGTGCATTGCCTGCGAGGGGTCATTATACGGAGTTACCGGACCGTATAGTGACTCAGGAGCAGGAATGCTATGATTAGACGTCTGAGACGTTAGACATCTGGGATGTCAAAGATATTAACCCGGAGAGACACCGGGTAGCACGTGTTGCTTATTATCGTGAGATATGACGTCTGGGATGTCAAGCGTCTGGGACGCAAGGCATCTGGGATGCTGAGGATGGTTATATGGTAAATATGGATTATTGGAATCATGAAATGGTATTTCAGTCTTGTGGATTTATGGTTATGGATTTAGGCAGTGGCCCACTTGGTTTTGGATTTACGAATTTTGGTATTCTACAGTTTTGGGCTGAGTTCCCACACTTGGTTTTGAGTTACGGTTTTTGGGCTAAGACCCTAATGGTTTATTGAGTAAATGTTTTGATTACTGATTTTACGATGCATGCATACTTTTTAGTGAAGGGCATAATTTATCTTTATGAAATGCGTTTTTATGAATTTATTATTTTCATCCACGCACAGCTTTTAATGGTTTTTAATGCCCTTCAGGTTGATCACGGATGCAGGCTGTAGCAGAGACTGAGACATCCCACTCCTCCATCGATCCAGGCGCACTCTAGGAGCCCCGTATAGGCTAAGGTACATATTATCCCTTGTCTGACACTTCATGTCAAACGGGAGCATGACACATCCCACATTAATCTTGGGGGGATTGGGATGGGTCGTGTCAATCATAGTGAGGAGGTGTGACATACTCACCAACATGCTCTCAGAGCTTGAAAACTTTGGATCGAAGAAGTCGACAACGTTTGGCTCGAAAGAACTCCCCACCTCATCGAGGCATGTTGCAAGCAAATGATATCTAAAGAATATTAAATAGTTGCCTTCAAGTCATACATCGTGACGGTGACTTGAAAGACGATCTACGTCGTCAAATTTAATCGTCCTCAACATCACCTTTTGTAAGGGACATCAAGGAAGAACCATTCCCTTAACGATTTGCAACTCCAAACTTCAACCAGTTCAAGGGGACATCTGACTCAATGAAGCATATAGACTATTATTGTGGAGTGATAGTGCCACATAGGCATAATAATGCACTCGTGTGCAAGGTATTTCAGGCATCCTTGCATGGTCAAGCGATGAGATGGTTCAAAGATATCCCCCGTAGATCCATTGCTTCTTTTGAAAAGTTGACTTTTTCTTTTGTGAAGGAGTACCTCTAACTTCCTACTGCAAAAGATGATCATTTCTTCGCCATTAGAAAAAGATGAAAAGAAACTATTCGCCAGTACATTCGAAGATACTGCGAGGAAAGTCTCACATTGTTGGTTGTAGTGATCTCGTTTGCAGCGATGGCATTCAAACAAGGACATCTCCGGGACAACTAGCTTTATGGCGACATTGTTATGAACAATGGTCGTAGTCTCACCAAGATGCTTTCTCTAGTAGAGTAACATGCATGCTAAAAGGATGAGAAAAACACCATACAAGCCAATGAGCGTATCAGTCCAAGTGAGGAAATATCTAAGATGTTAGCTTCACTCAACGATGGCACCAATTCCGCAACTACTCCAAGCAAGTCTAACAAACGTAAAGCAGCCTTAACTTTGCATGTATAGTTACACTGGAATCAAGAACGAAACTTGGTTCAAGGAGCTAGCACCTGTCAAAAGCGATCAAGAAAAGGCTGATACGATAAGGTGGTGTCGCTATCACAATTGTTATAGTCACACCATTAGCATATGCAATACCTTCTATAGGTATTTACAGAACCTCGTCAAAGAAGGCCATTACACCAAATATGTCTTCAGCAAAACTGTAAAGCGTTTTACAGATGAACACTTCTAGGAATCTTATTCGAAGATGATCCCCATCAATGTAATAACAAATTATTGGGCCTCATTTCTATTTGTTGTACTCAATATGCTAATTTCTTTAATAAAATAATTTTTCAATTTTCCAATTTTATATTGCATGGAAATGGAAATCTCAAAACCTTCTTCTAAGAAGTAACCAAGCCTTCCTTCAGGAAGTTCTCCGATTTCTATAGAAATATTCAAGCCTTCCTCTGAAAAACACCACAAACCTTCCTTTTGGAAACACTCCAAGACTTCCACCGGGAAGCACCCCAATCATTTGCTTTGCGAAGCAATCTAAGCCTTCCTCCGAGAAGCACCTAAAGCCTTTCTTCAGAAAGCAACCAAGCCTTCCACTAGAAAGCACTTCAAACATTTCCCTCGAAAGGATCCAAATCTTCCTTCAAGAACTAACTAAGCATTCCTTTAGGAATCAAAGTCTTCGCCATGCAAAACATCTAAGTCTTTGCCCAACAAAGAATTTAAGCTTTCGCCTAGCGAAGCATTTAAGCCTTTGGCATGTTTAAACCTTCGTTATGCGAAGCATTTAAGCATTGAAGCATTAAAACCTTCGTTATGCGAAGCATCTAAGCGATCGCCCTTGACCTGCGAAATATCTAAGACTTTGCCATGTTAAGCATCTAAACATTCACCCTGTGAAGCATCCAAGCCTTTGTCTTGCGAATCATCAAAGTCTTACTCTGGAAAGCACCTCAAACGTTCTTCTTGGAAGCACTTTAGCTTTTCTATAAAGCACATCAAGCCTTCTTTTGAGGAGTAAAAGCACTTCCTAAAAGGCAACAAAAAAAACATTAACCCTTCCTGAGAGGCCAAGCTAGTTAGAACCCCAATGTTGAATGCCCATAGCTACAACGAGGGCATTTGACAAACCAACAAGTTTGTAATTTAATTCAAACAAACTCAACACATGAATATCAAAATTCTGCATGAACAACGTGTTCATTTCTTTATTCGAAAAATGGTTGGAAAATTACATATTGATTTTTCAAACCAATCATTCAATACTAGAATGAAAATACGATCATAAATATAAAAAAAACAACTAATTTATGACAACTCTAGGAGAAAGTCATCAATGCCTATCATCTTCTAGAAACTTGGCCAATTCTTCAGCCGTAAGCAAGGGAACGCAGTTCCAAAGTGAGGCATTAAATGTCAGGAACACCGTTTTTCCTATCCTCAAGCTCATGTCCAATTTTGCGTTCATGCTCTTTCTCCAGTTCCAACTATTTGGTAGTGACTCCACTGCAACTCATCATACCCAACTTTAGCTCTTCATCTTCCTTTTAAAGCAAAGTTGTAGGGGCATATGATAGTAAACACCGTTCAGATATCAATTGTTGGATTTCCACCTCCAAGAGTTTTACCAAATGCTCCGAAGGATTGTCAAAAAAATTTCCCTTGTTGTACGACCTCGCTGGGCTAGGGAGACTAGGAACAATGCCTCAGATAGACTGGGAAGGCATTTCAGGATTTGACTTATTCTCAAGAGACATGTCGAGTCCTTTTTTTTCTTGTTTAGGATAACAACTTTTTTCAAACGTAATGAAGCACTTAACCATTCCTTGGCCAAGCTTTCAGAAGGCCTTACACCATCCAAATCTCTTAGTAGGAAAAGTAACCATCTCATATTGAGAAATTCGGGAGAAAAATTTCGAGAAAGGGAACTTAAAACCCGAGCTGATAGACTTTAATTTCGCAAGCAGCCACGCTCCCATAAAGCAAGTTTGCCAAACCTCTCTCGAATTGTACCTTGGCACATCTTAAAAAGACCGCCTTGGAAAAATAGACAAATCAACACTAGAATTGTTGCCAACAGATGTCCCAATCTCCCAAATTGAGCAAAAATGTAAGGACGCAATTAACTAATGTTATAAATTTATAAAGATAAATATATTGTTTAAAATATATCAACTCAAAGCTACCAGACAAGTTGGAAGTTTTACAGCTGTGTGGGACCTTCCTAGAGTAACTACTCTAATATGCAAGCATGTGTATAATCTTCAAAACCAATCATAAGGCACCATGCGTCGAGGAAGGAAAAATTATCTGACAGACAAAGCCATGTGGGGCCCACCTATAGTAACAGCTC
The DNA here is from genome assembly GCA_032719365.1 of Prinsepia uniflora. Classification (NCBI taxonomy): domain Eukaryota; kingdom Viridiplantae; phylum Streptophyta; class Magnoliopsida; order Rosales; family Rosaceae; genus Prinsepia; species Prinsepia uniflora. The sequence continues at coordinate 57,717,949 of CM064869.1, read as the reverse complement.
CAATCTTCCGGGACCGGACCCATCCCAATCCCCCTGTGTCAGGACCCGACCCTCTTCTGGCAGGTCCCGATTCATCTAGCACGATATTGTCCGCTTTGGGCCTCCTTGCCCTTGCCCTCACGGTTTTGTTTTCGGGAGCTCACGGTGCAACTTCCCAGGGGGTCACCCATCTGGAATTGCACCAGCCTCAACTCGCTTAACTTTGGAGTTCCAATCCCCCCCAAAGCCACTGAGCTCCCAAAAGGCCTCATGCTAGATAGGTGTGTGCCTACACCTTTAAGGCACACCACCATTCCCTTCCCAGACCATTCCCCCCTCGCAGGAATGTGGGATTGTTCACCGTTCCCTCCAGGACACGGGTCTTACAATCCAACCCCCTTAGGGCCCAGCGTCCTCGCTGGCACACTTCCCGGTCAGGGTCTGGCTCTGATACCAAATTGTCAGGACCCGACCCTCTTCTGGCAGGTCCCGATTCATCTAGCACGATATTGTCCGCTTTGGGCCTTCTTGCCCTTGCCCTCACGGTTTTGTTTTCGGGAGCTCACGGTGCAACTTCCCAGGGGGTCACCCATCTGGAATTGCACCAGCCTCAACTCGCTTAACTTTGGGGTTCCAATCCCCCCCAAAGCCACTGAGCTCCCAAAAGGCCTCATGCTAGATAGGTGTGTGCCTACACCTTTAAGGCACACCACCATTCCCTTCCCAGACCATTCCCCCCTCGCAGGAATGTGGGATTGTTCACCGTTCCCTCCAGGACACGGGTCTTACACCCTGGATTCTCAAGGGATGTGTCTGCTCCCGTCTGACACCACGTGACAGAAAAGGGATAAATCTGTAACCCGCTCGGGGTTATCCAGAAGGTGCTAAGATCTGTGGTGTGCGCTACGGCATGTGATGTCTCGGTCTCTACTATATCCCGCATCCATGATCAACCTGGAAGGTGCCAAAAAGAACCAAACATGTGAGTGGACAAAAATAAACATTTATTAAAACCATTTTCCAAATATATATTTTCACCCTCCTTTTTCCAAAGCATGCATGCATATTAACTTAAAACAATACTTTCCAATAAAACAGTACATATGGAAAACAAGTGTTTTCATCGTAAAACCAACACATGTTTGAAAACATCTGGACACAATCAATCAGTCAATAACCTCAAAACCAATTCTCATATCCGACATCGGTCTCAGACCGTCACATTTTCATATCATCATATCAGTCACGATATCCAAAGCAACAAATGTAATTAAGCTCCAAGACCGCTCAAATTCGAGCACATCGCCATGAACACATCATTGGACGACGTTCCATATCATCATGAACGCATCACCGATAAATCTCCATATAATGCCAGCACTCCTAAGTCGAGCCTCTCTCGGCTGCAGGACAACATGCAGTGCTTCGTGACCTCTCTGAGTGAACACATCCCATCCCGGAGGCGAGCGTTATCTCCAGGGTTCTTTATGGGGAAACATATTCATAACTGGAAGCCCTCTCATACACATCATCTCGGAGAATGGTCATAGTAAAAACGGTGGAAACATATTTCCATTGTTCAAATCAAATCAGTTGTAATGCACAGAATCTCGGCCCAAAACATGGTTTCCACAAAAACTCATAAAATCAGTGTCCAGTTCTCATTTTGCAATTCAAATCATTTCACAATCAATGACGTGTTTCACGTCGGATCTCTGACCCAAATCGAATCTCAACAGGGTCGCAAGCCCGAAATTTCAACATAATGGGGTCACAAGCCCGACACATCATTTTAATAGGGTCACCAGCCCGAAATATAGTTTCATAAAACATTTGACTATAATCTCAGTCAAAACCATAATCCAACTGGGTCTCATGCCTAAAATCCATTTGCACTAAAATCGATAAAACTGTTCAAAACCAATAATCAACTAGCATACAAAACATTTACACATTTCAGCAATCAAACCATATGAAAACATTGCATTTCATACCATATTTATAAAACATTAAAACATATATGCATGCATCATTTATAAACCAAAGTCCACTCATAGCTAGTCCACGCTACGTGCTCCAAAATCTGCGCCGAAAGTCGTTCCAAAGCTAATCCACAATCGCCGGGATGTCCGGACCTGTCCAAATCATACTCAAAGGTCACTATCTATCAATACAAATCCTAATCATAAACCCTCAAAACTCCTGGAACAGTCAACGTGTCAGAAACACGCTTCCCAAGGCTTAAAACCTTCAATTGACCTATCAAACGACCTCAGATCAACCTGAAACCACCACTATTGGATTCAGATCATTGAATTTTTTTGAACATGACCGGTTTCACCTTAAAATGAGTGCCCACGATGTCAGGACCCACCCCGGTTTCACCCCGAAACCCGAGGTAAATCCCGCTCCCGTCTGACTCCCCGACACAACACCCAAGTAAAAACTCACTCAAACCCAGTCAGACGCAGGAGTCATTAAACAAAATATCCCGAAGTTGTCATTTACAGAGCATAGTATGAAAATACAAGGAACTAAAAACCGATAAATTACACGCACGCGGAAGACTTTGAACTATTTCGGGATCCCTCACGTCACTTCTATGCCTCGGACACTGCCTCGACGTCAAGACCCCGCGCTAGCTCCACAACCTGGAGGGCAAGTTAAAACAAAAGTGTGAGTGGACCATAATAAAAGAAAAGTTCTAAAACCATTTATCAGAAAACCGAATTTAACCCTCCGTTTTGAAAACCACATGCATAACCAACAGTTAATAACACAGGTCTAACTCAAGTCTCATAAAACATCATAAGAAACAGAAACACTATAAAACAGGTATGGAAATCATGGAATGAGTATCAAAACCCGTATCATAAACCATAAAGCTCAAATCATCATTTCCCGATCAAACCTGCTGGACCTATCCGAGTCTTTAAACTCCCGAGTCTTTAAACTCAATCCAGGCCTTAATCATATCCGAGTCTTTAAACTCAAGGCCTACGGGGGAAATCAATATATCCGAGTCTTTAAACTCCCGAGTCTTTAAACTCAATCTGGGTTTTTAAACCCAATCCGGCCGGTCCCCCGTCACATATATCCGGGTCTTTAAACCCAATATCCAGATCCAGCAAATCCAATGTAACGACCCGTCCCAAATTCCATGATTAGATTAGTGACTAATCACGATTAGTGAGGCTCATCCGTGATTAGTAGAGCGAAATCGGACGAACGATGCGAAATGACCGTTTTGCCCCTGATGGTGGCAAAACGTTGACTTTTCATTCGGGCAGTCAAATGGACTTTGACCGATGACCGTGACATAGTTCGTGACGTCACGAGTTCATAGGCAGGTGGCACGTTCAATTCCGACGTTCGTAGAAGAAGTTATGACATTCGGAAGCCCAAGGGCATTTTGGTAATTTGGGTGAATAAGAGGTCAAAAGTTGACTTTTTGACCAGGAGGTCCGATGGCCGAGGGCCGAAGACCGTTACGTAGATAAGGACGATACGAATCCGTAGACAGGCGGCACGTCGAATTCGGACGTTCGACGGCGAAGTTACGGTTCACGAAAGTTTCGGGATACTATTCCCGGCGACATGTTTTACGAGGACCATTTGTCTTTAGTGGGCTCAACTACTTTTCAGCAACCAATGGATGAGTGACACTTGTCACCCATCCACTGGCTACCATTCCACATACATGCATCCAACCATTCACCGTGCATCCATTTTCCATTTTTCCCTCCAACCAAACCCGATCTCATTCCTCTCCTCTGTGCGATCCAAACACCAAAAACTTAATCCCAAATACTCCTGGAGAGAACAGAGAGTGAGAGAGGAGGCCAGGACGGACTGGATGGTGGCGAGATCGGGGGCCGCCGTGCACGGTGGTCGTGGACCCGCGAAGGTAAAAATTTTACCTTCAAATTTCATTTTCGGGTTTTAGGTGTTAGGGCTGAGTTCTAATGATTGGGATGAGTTTATTGAGGTTGTAGGAAGGCATAGAGGGTGGTTTGGACGGCGGTGAAGGGCTGAGCAGCCCTGGGTGCAATCGGAAAAATTGGACCGATTAGGGGAGATTTGGACGGACGGGTTTTGTGGGGTTTTTCCTAGTTTTCTTGATTAGGATAGATTGGAAATGAGAAAATAGGAATTTAGGAATTGGAATGGAGGAAATCGGACCAAAAATGAGGGAGAAGAAGGCCTGGACCGGTTACGCCGGTCCAGTTGCAGAGGTCGGACCGGACCGGCCGGCCCAGACCGGTTCGATCGCTGGGAACGACGCACTGTTCACCGGCGCGTGAGCCCACGCGCAGGGGCCTTTGGGCGGCGCGTGGCAGCGCGTGGTGGGGTTTCTGGGGATGTGTCCAACATACGAAATCATCTATTCGATGTAACGAACATTTTGAGACTGGTTTCGTGTCGATCGGACACCGTCTCGATATGTTTCGGGGCATCGGAAGGTTTAGGTTTGGGATTAAAAATAGTTAAAAATACGGGAAAATTACGGGGCTTTGGTAGGAGGTTAATTAAGTAGTTAGTAACCTTCTATTACGATTTGGACAGGTTTGGGAGTCCCGGTGACGGTGATCGGCTCGGGGAGCCGTATGGCACGCAAATCGAGGCGGCAGCTCGGACGGTCTGTGAGTGGACCTTGTTTTCTAAATTGGTGCATGCATAAATGTTTATTATATGTTTTATTACTTGTTTGATGATGCCATGGGTGCATTTCTATGTGGTTACGTATAAGCACTATTTCGAGGTTTCGGCCTTATACGGTGCTTATACGGGTCTGTATTTCTTTATTGATTTAAATGAAATGGTGTTGGATTTCTAAAAGGCTAAACTCGGGTATGAAACCCATTTGGTTTTGTCTCGGGCATATGACCTCAGATTCCGGGCACGGTGCCCAGTTGGTGTCCTATGTTCGGGTACGAGACCCAGTCACTTTACGGTTTTGATCTCAGGTCATGGAACCTTAAATGGATTCCCAGGTTCATGACGGTTTATGGGAACCGGCATGAACCCTTGTTGTGGTATCGTGGTTCATGACGGTTTATGGGAACCGGCATGAACCCTTGTTATGTTATTACGGTACATGACGGTTTATGGGAACCGGCATGTTACCTGATTATGGATATTATGGATCATGACGGTTCAGGGGAACCGGTCATGAATGTTTATGTTATGTATATATATGTTCGTCTACCTTCCTTTACTTCTATTATCTCCTCCGGGGAGGGTCGTTGGCCTGGGTGGACCCCGGAGTAGTCACGGAGCACCGACTGAGTGGAGTCACCCCCAGTTGGGTTCCTTACTCTCAGGAAGGCTATGGTTACTATTACCTCGGGTAGGGTCAGTGGTCTACGGACATTGACCTTGACTTTGAGATGACTCGGATTAAGACCCGGGTAGCGCGCGCGTAGCTTTGGATACCGTGACAGGATTGGTTGTGTGACTTATATATATGTATGTGATGGATATATGATATATGATATGTGGTGTGTACAGGTGTGCACAGGATTTGGGCAGTGGCCCGTATGGTCGTTTTTATTGTGGTCCTTTCGACCTTGGTTTATATCTGCTTTGGGCTTAGTCCCACATATGGTTGGTTTTGGATAAATGGTTTTCGAATGCATGCATGCTTTTTAGTGGAGGGTACAAATGTCTTCTCGTTAAAATGTTTTTATAAACTCTTGTTTTGTCCACTCACAGTTTTTAATGTTTTGGACTGCCCTTCAGGTTGACATCGGATGTGGACTGTAGCAGAGATCGAGATATCACATGCCTCCTCCGGATCCTGGCGTACTCTGATAGCCCGGGAGGGCAAAGGTCGGAAATATCCCTTGTCTGACACTTCGTGTCAGACGGGAGCAGGGTCATCCCGCACTAATCCCGGGGGGATTGGGATGGGTCCTGTCATCCAATCCCAAAATCATTGAAAACCATTTACCAATCCACATCCAAACCCGAATCCGAAACCACTGGTCCGATGCCCTTCCAGCATCCAGAACCGTCATTCCGAACCCAAATCCGGAATCCACTTTCCAAATTCCGCTTTCCGAAAATCATGAACTCACCAAATCATGTTTCAAAATCCCTTTGTAAGAAATCAAACTAGTTATCCTTTAAAAATCCCAAAACCCTGGCATTTTACTCAGAAATCGACATTTCTCGTAAAACGTGCCAAATACCGAATTTCCTCGAAAACCGTACAAACACGTAAAACCATCATAACAGATTCAATAAACATAGATTCATGAGTAAAACCATAAAACAGGTATAGAAAATAGTTATGCATGTTCGAGTTTAAGGAAAGGGTCCACTCACAGTACTGAGCCCTACTCGCGTCCCGAACGTCCAGCACGTTCCTCGGCTTCCTCGGGAAATCCCGATCCTGTCAAACACCATCAAAATACATCACTAACACATCTACGAAGGTTCACCTGAATTTCCTCAAAATTCCCCGAATCCTAAACGTAAGAACCCGGGACCCTAAACGTTCACCCTCGCGGAACTAAACTCAAACGACGTCCGATTGACCCGAAACCAACTCCATTGAACTCACCAGAACTCCTAGACCAAAAACTATGTTGACCGTTTTCCCCATCGCCGCCGCACGCGCCCCCACGCGCCGCCCAAAGTGGCTGCGCGTGGCCTTCACGCGCTGCTACAGTGCATCCCCTACCTCGAACAAACCCGGTTCGATACAGTGTCTGTAATTCGAACCGGCGAGAGCGATTCTCCACCGTCCCGTCTCCATTCCTTCCTTTCCTTCACCATTCTCATCATCCAGGCCTACCCTATAGATTCCCCAACTCCGTTCACCTCGACACTGTCCCTAGCCCGTCGACTGGACTCGAAACCAGACAACCCAAAACCCCTGTTTTCCTTTCCGGCCACCCACGATTTCCCCCTTCATGGTGGCTTCACCAACCTCTTCCTAGGATCCTTCTAAGCCTAACCCGACTCACCTTGACCGTCGATTCTTACCCAAACATCACGACTAGCCGTTTGAACATCACGGCAAAACAGAGCATACAGGTACCCCCGTCGTGCTAACCTCCGCCGTGTACACCCCCGTCACGGCGACCATCCTAGTCGACACCTAGGACCCTCCTGAACCTCACCTTGACCTCCATTCCTCTCGACTCTAAGCCCAGCCTCACGACTTTCAAATTGAGCAGCACGGGAAAAACAGAGCAAAAGATCTCACCTTTCGATTGCGTCTCCGCCGTGCGCACCGCCGCGTGCCACGGTGCTCGTTGGACTCCCTGCAGCCTCCTACAGCTCCCTCTGCCTTGGTTTGAGCCACCACACGGTGTAGTCACCACCCTTGTATCACAGCCTCCCTGTTTCCCCAAAACTGCAACCGTGCCACCTCCGTGACGCCGTGCACGATGTCGCCACCAAAACACGACCACCTGCTCAAACTCTCCTCCCTGTCACTCTCACAAGCACTCTTCATTCCCCCCTTGCACTGAGTCGATCAATTGCTCCCCATTCCTCACCCTCTGTTTCTGTCTGTGTCGAAGAACAACACACGGGCACACACAGGTGCACCCAAATAATTGGGACCGCGCACATACAGGATTCCACCAGAATCCTCTAGCCCCCCAACACGTGTCATCATCCACTCCCTTTCTCTCACACCTGGCCCAATCTCAGCCTTCCATTCCTTCTCTCTCTGCACAAATCCCAATGTGCCACAAAGACCAAAATACCCTCCAATTTACCTCATTTTTACGGTTTTGCCACAACTTCCTAGACCCGTAACTCCCACACCGTAAGTCCGATGAATGCGTGCTGCTTGTCATCGAACTCAGGATGACAAGAACTAGCTAACCATCCTAGGTCAACGTACCAAAACTCGATTCTACAAAAAGTCAACTATTCCCCCTAATTTACCCAAATTACGGTTATGCCCTCAACCTTCCGAACATCACAACTTCCTCATCGGATGTCGGAATCGGGCGTGCCACCTGCCTACGGATTTATGACGTCCTAAACTACGTCCTGATCATCGATCAAAGTCCATCGGACCACCCGAACTAAAAGTCAACGTTTTTGCTCGAACCAGGGGCAAAATCGTCATTCTACACTAATGACCTTATCGGAACCACCTAACCGCCGCTTAACCTCACTAATCACACCTTAATTCGTCTACTAATCCCGGTTCTCGGGACGGGTTGTTACACACGAGCCATCACGTGTCAGTCAAAGTCCACACACACCAGTCAACGACTGACGTCATTATGAAATCTTGCTAACGTTAGCTTGACAAGTTTGACACCTGTTAGGTCTGACAACCTGCCATGTGGCACACCCTGATTGGTCCCATGTGTCACCTTCTTACACTGCCACATCACGTGATGACATCATCTGTTGATGGTCATCACTAACACATGTCACTAACATGTCAGATTTGACAACCTAAACCCCTACCGCGTGGCACCGTCTGTAACGACCCGTCTCAAATTCTAGGATTAGATTAGTGACTAATTGAGGATTAGTGAGATTAATAGGTGATTAGTTGAGCGAAATTGGACGGACGGTGTAAAATGACTGTTTTTCCCCTGGTATTGAGAAAAATGTTGACTTTTGACTCGGAGAGTCAAACGTACGAGGACCGATGACCGTGATGTAGTTCGAGATGTCACTAGTCCGTAGACAAGCGGCACGTCGAAATCAGACGTCGAACGAAAAAGTTATGGTCACGGGAGCAAAAGGAGATTTACGTCTCGGGATCTGAATAAAATATTAATTAATTCTGATTGGTTGTCTTAATAATGTGGGACCCTTGGATGAGTGACAAGTGTCACTCATCCCATTGGTCATTATCCCTAAAAAGTGGATCTAAGTAATTAAAATAATATTATCCTAATTATTTTATAATTAATCCTACCCACTTTCCATCTCCACCGTTCATCTCTACCTCCCACTCTCATCTCCACGGTCCATATCTCTCCCTTTCAGCTGGTTATCATCATCAGCCATCATCTCTCTCATTTTTACTTCTTCAAACCGTGCCCACCATTGTCACACAAACATCACCACAAACCTGTCATCTTATGTGATCAACTGTGAGGACTGAGAGAGAGAGAGAGAGAGAGAGAGAGTGACCAGATGGACTAGGACGACGTGGCTGAATAGGCTGAGCACGGCTGCGACGCGGCGGAGGTGAGAAAACTCAAACCCGATAACCCGTTTGAACCCATTTTTGGAACTTCGTTATTTAACGTTCAAGGATCGATTTGGTTGATTGTGTGAGATTCTAGGGACTCAGACGAGTTGAATAGGACTGGTTTCAAGGGCTAGGATGGCTGGAGTCGACAGTAGAACGCTGTAACGACCCGTCCCAGAAATTTAAGTTAAGATAGTGATTAAGATGTGATTAGTGAGGTTAATCGGTGGTTAGTTGGTTTCATTGGGGTCGTTAGGGTAGAATGACGATTTTGCCCCTAGTTCGGGCAAAAAGTTGACTTTCCATTCAGGGAGTTAATGGAATGTTGACTGGTGACCATGACGTAGTTTAGGACGTCACGAATCCGTAGGCAGGTGGCACGCCCGATTCCGACATCCGAGGAGGAAGTTGTGATGTTCGGAAGGTTGAGGGCATAACCGTAATTTGACTAAATTAAGGGGGAAAGGTTGAATTTTTGTACGAACGGGTTTTGACACGTTGACCTAGGACCGTTAGATAGATCTCGTCGTCCTGAGTTTGATGACAGGCGGCACGTATTCATCGGACTTACGAGGTGTGAGTTACGGGTTTAAAACGGTAAGGGTAAAACTGTAAAAATTGGATTAAAAGGAGGGGCACTTTAGTCTTTTAGTTGCCTGGGGATTTGTACAGAGAGAAGCAGATGAAGGGCTGAGATTGGGCCATGTGGGAGAGTATGGAGTAGATTGGTGACATGTGGCAAGTGTGTAGTGGGTTCTGGGGGGGTTCTCATGTGTGCACGGTCCAAATAATTGGGGTGCACCCGTGCAAGTATGTGTTCGTGTTCTTCGATCCAAACCGAAACAGAGTGAGGCGGTGAGGAAAAATTGAGGGGTGATCGTGGTTGCTGGTGAGTTCTGGTGAGTGAGGAGTGAGCAGAAGAAGGTTGAGAGCTGCTGGGTGGTGTTGCTAAGGTTCGAAGGGTGCTGGTGGTGTGTGTGTGAGTTAAGAACTCACGAGGAAAATCAGAGAAAACAGGGAGGAGGTGGGAACTTGTGGTGGTGTTGTGGCCGTGTACGGTGCAATTGATCTCGAGAGAAGGCTGAGGCGGCTTTGTGGATCCCAGAGAAAGCGGCGGCGAGCACGGCGGTGACCGATTGCAGGTAATTCCTAAGTCCTGTGTTCGATGCTCTGTTTTCCCGTCAAGTTTCAAAAGTGGAAGTCGTGAGTCTAGGGGTTGAGTCGATGGGTCTAGAGTAGTCTAGGGAGTTCAGTTGAGTCCATGGGGTCTTTTGGTTGTGCTGCCGTGACGGGCGGTGCACGGTGGTGGTTGGCACGACGGAGCGACTCTGTGTGCTCTGTTTTGGCCGTGAGTTTCAGACGGGAAGTCGTGGACTTAGGGTGTGATTCGAGGGTTTCCGTGAGTTGGGTGTGACTCAGTGAGGTCTTAGGAAGAGTCTGGGATAGCCACCGTGACGGAAGGTTACTTGGGTGGCCGGAAAGGAAAACAGGGCAGGTTTGAGGTTTTCCTTCGAGCTTGAGTCGACGATGGAGGAGCCGTGTCGAGGTTTGAGGAGTTGGGGAAAGGATAGGGTAGGTCTGGACGAAGCTGAGGGTGAAGAAAGGAGGTGTTTTGGTGCAGGCACGGCGGAGAACCGCTGACGCCGGTTCAAGTTGCAGGCTACTGTGTTGAACCGGGTCGACGTGAGGTTGAAGGTGCATTGTAGCAGGCGCGTGATGGCCACGCACAGCCACTTTGGGCAGCGCGTGAGGGCCACGCGCAGCCACTTTGGGCGGCGCGTGGGGGCGCGTGTGGCGGTTCTGGGGAAAATGGTCAACATGGTTTTTGGTCTAGGAGTTGTGATGAGTCCATTGGAATTGGTTTCGGGTTAATCGGACGTCGAATCGAAGTAGTTCCGCGAGGGTGAAGATTTAGGGTTCCGATTCGTTACGTTTAGGACCCGGGAATTGTTGAGGGAAATTAGGTGGACCTTCTTAGATGTGTTAGTGACGTATTTTGATGGTTGTTGGCAGGATCGGGAGTTCCCGAGGAAACTGAGGAACGTACGAGACGTTCAGGACGTGATTGAGGGCTCGGTACTGTGAGTGGACCCCTTCTCTAAACTCGAGCATGCATAACTGTTTTCAATACTTGTTTTATGGTTTTAATCATAATTCTATGTTTATCGAATATGTTTTGTTGGTTTTACATTGTTGCACGTTTTTTGAGGAATTATAGTTTTCAGCATGTTTTACGAGGAATGCTTGTTTTCGATTATGATGCTATGATTTTGGGATTTCAAATGATAAAGGGTTTTCAATGATTATAAAGGGATTTTGGAACATGATTTGATGATCAAGATTTTCGGTTTTAGAATCAGATTTCGGGAAACGAGATTTGGTTTTAAAGTTGAAAAGTGAAATTCCGGATTTGGGTTCGGAATGACGGTTCGGAATGCCGGAAGGGCATCAGACCGGTGGTTTCGGATTCGAGTTTGGATACGGATTTGGAAAAGGTTTTCAAATGGTTTTGATTGGATTTACTGGATCTGGTTATTGGGTTTAAAGACCCGGATATTGATTGACGGGGGACGGGCCCGGATTGGGTTTAAAGACCCGGATTGAGTTTAAAGACTCGGGAGTTTAAAGACTCGGATATTATGATTTTCCCTCGTAGGCCTGTTGAGTTTAAAGACTTGGGAGTTTAAAGACTCGGATATTATTGAGGCCTGGATTGAGTTTAAAGACTCGGGAGTTTAAAGACTCGGATAGGTCCAGCAGGTTTGATCGGAAAAAGAATGGTTTGATATTCACGGTTTACGATACGGCTTTATGAAGTTTCTGCTATGTTTCTATAACTGTTTTATAGTGTTTCTGTTTCTTATGATGTCTTATGGTGATTGATTTATAACTGTTTTAATAGCTGGGTTATGCATGTGGTTTCAAAACGGAGGGCTAAAACCCGGTTTAATTATAAAATGGTTTTGGAAACTTTTCTTTTATTTATGGTCCACTCACAAGTTCTGTTTTAACTTGCCCTCCAGGTCGCGGAGCTAGAGCGGGGTTTCGGCGTCGAGGCAGCGTCTGAGGCATAGAAGTCACAAGAGCGACCCCGGAGTGTTTTAATTTTCCGCGTGCGTGTAATTAGTTCATCGGTTTTTCTTTTCTGTGTGTTTTGTACTATGCTCTATAAAACAGTGACTTCGGGATGTGTACAAGTTTCTCCTGCGTCTGACAGTATGTAGTAATCGTTTTCGTGAGTTTACTTTATAATTAGTGTCGGGGTGTCAGACGGGAGCAAGATTTACCTCGGGTTTCGGGGTGAAACCGGGATGGGTCCTGACAAACGCACTTGCAGGTGGTGGTTACTGTTCCTTTTTGAATAGGTACGATCTCGACATTGTTTCATGATTTTGAGGTTATAGAACTGTAGAGTAGGCTTAAACGAACACGTAGGTGAAACCCCCGTCGAAAATGGTGGCCGGAATTGGGAGAACCGACCGGGTCAGTCCGTCGGTTCGGTTGAACCGGACCAAACCAATGAACCCGTTCAGACCGGGTACGCTAGAGGTTGACGATGAACAGTACCAGGCGTGTGGGCTTCACGCGCAGCCGCTTGGGGCGCGTGGAGGGTATTCTGGGGATGTTGTAAACATGACTTTTAATCTATTTGATTTAACGAACATTTTGGGACTGGTTTCATGTCGATCAGACATCGTTTTGATATAGTTCAGGATGTCCGAAGGTTTAGGATCAGGTTTAAAAATAGTTAAAATTTTTGAAAAATTACGGGGCTTCAATGAGAGGTTAATAAGGTAGTTAGTAACCCTCTAGTATGATTAAGACGGGTTTGGGAGTCGTTACGACGGTGATTAGCCTGGGAGGCTTACATCACGCAAATCGAGGCGGTAGTATAGGACGGTCAATGAGTGGACTTTGATTTCTAAACTGCGATGCATGCTTAAATGTTATATTTTTTACATATGTGACTCTATGATGATGATTTGGATATTAGTGATTTACATGATTTCACGTATTTCGAGGTGATTTAAGTATTTGCACGTAAATCGAGGTTTACGGTTTTGCACTGATTATACGTGCTTATGATTTCGAAAATGGTTTAATGAAATGGTTTTGGATTTGAAAGGTAAACATAGGCATGAGACCCATTTATCGAGCTTGAAGTCCATTTTAGTCACATTATCGGGCCAGGGGCCCAATTGGTTTGTGAATTGATTTCAGATTTGAAAATATGGAATCGGGCACGAGACCCATTTGATTTACGAACTCTTGGACTTGAAGTCCATTTGATTTATTAAGGCATCGGGCTGGAGGCCCATTTGGTTTATGAAATCGGGCTCGAAGCCCAGTGGTTTACGAAATCGGGCACGAGGCCCAGTTGGTTTACGAATCGAGCCTGAGGCCCAGTTGGTTTACGTATCAGGCTGGAGGCCCAGTTGGTTACGAATCAAGTCGGAGGCCCAGTTAGTTTACGAAATCGGGTGTGAGGCCCAGTTGGTTTATGAATTCGGGCTTGGGGCCCAGTTATGGTTTACGACTGTGATTTCGGGTCGGGGACCCATAAATTGATTTCTAGTTCATGACAATTTAAGGAGACCGGACATGAACCTTTGAAAGGTTTTGGGAATGGTTTCAAAATGGTTTTTCATATACCATCCTTATATGTTTACGGATTATCTCCTCCGGGGACGGTTGTTGGCCTGGGTGGACCCCGGAATAGTCACGGAGCACTAATTGAGTTGAGCAGCCCCCGTTGGGTACCTTACTCTCAGGAAGGCTATTATGGATTATAACCCCCAGGGAGGGTCATTGATCTGCGGACATTGACATGGGTGGACCCTGGGGAGACTTGGGATTTGAGACCCCGGATAGCACGCGCGTAGCTTTAGAAACCATGATTGGATTGGTTATATGATATATATTGGTAAACATGATTTCTTGGATTTATGAAATTGTGTTTTGTGAATAGTAAATGGATTTGGTCAATGACCCACATACTCGGATTTATGGTTTTGGGTAGGAGACCGTATGATTTGGATTTACGGAACTTGGGGCTGAGACCCTATTAATGGTTGTTTGAACATATGATTCGATAAATGGTTTTCGTATGCATGCATGCTTTTTAGTGAAGGGCATAAAGGTCTTTTATGAAATGTGTTTTATTAAACTATTGCTTTTCGTCCATTCACAGTCTTTGCTGGTTTTTAATGCCCTTTAGGTTGATCACGGATGCGGACTATAGCAGAGACCGAGACATCACACTTCTCCACCAGATCCTGGCCCGCTCTGGAAGCCAGTCGGGCTGATGATTTTAATTTCTCCCTTGTCTGACACTCAGACGGGAGCATGGCACATCCCGTGTTAATTCCGAGGGGATTGGGATGGGTCGTGTCACTATCGTATTGGTCCACGTGGTCTAACATGGTTGACGTGGACCTGCCATGTCATCTGACAATCCCTGACATACTTCCATGTGGCACCATCTCACTGGTCCACGTGGTCTGATAATTCTTGACATGGACCTACCACGTTAGCTGTCACGTAGGCTTGACACCTGCTGACAGATCGCCACGTGGCACCACCTGCTTAGCCACATGGCCTGATAGGTCGGATAGATGACGACGTAGCTTACCACGTCATCATCGTCAACTTCTCGCGGATCGACCCTTATTCCTGCAACCGGGCCACTCGACCCACGACCTTGACCTGGTCCGTTCTCCCTTATCTAACCACCAATCTTCGCCATTCTTTCAGCATTCAACTACTCTCTCACACAGAATTCGACCCATGGATTTAAAACAAAGAACATAAAATGGGCTGGCCAAGCTTGATCCTCCACGGCCACCATTCGAACCTCTTTCCAAGGCTATTCCAGCAACCTTCGTGTCTGTTTCTTGGCCATGTACACTCGCAAGAATCCACAGAAGACAACCCTAGCCTTAGTTTCTATCCAAAACGTCCAAAATCGAAGTTCCAAAATCAAGCATAAACAGGTTCACGGGTTACCTGAGTTTTCTGAGTTTTCTGGTAGCCACCATAGCTCCTCCGTCCACCACCGTCTCCGTCTATGTCTCTCCCTCTCGACTTACTCTTAGTCTCTCTCTTAAGCAGAAGAAGGGGGACAGATGATGATGGAAGGAAAATGGGGTGTGGGTTTCAGGTTTGTTCGAAACAAATGAAAGGAATGAGTGCATGAATGTGGGATAAGGATCAATGGATGAGTGATACTTGTCACTCATCTATTGGTCCAGAACTAGATATTTAGGCCCCCTAAAAACAAAGCAAAAGTCAACTCTTCTCGATTTTTGTGTAACCATAAATAGTACGTACAGTCGTTCTTAACCCGTAACTTTTTCGTATGATGTCTGATTTTGACGTATCACCTGTCTACGGACTCGTATCGTCTCGATTTACGTAATGGACCTTGGTCCACGTGCATTTGACCTCCCAGGTCAAAATTCAACATTTTACCCTCATCTATGGCCAAAATCGTCATTTCACCGTGATCGTCCACTAATCCTTGATTAATCCTTATTAATCATTAATTAATTGCGTAGATTCAGGATGGGTCCTTACAATCTTCTCCCCTTAAATAATTTTGTCCTAAAAATTCAAATTAACTCAATTCCACATTCAAACTACGGAAATCTAATCCTGCCTCCATCCCGAGGCACACGTAAAAGCATATATCCACTGTATGTCTCAGACACATACGTCACTAGACGTCAACTACCATCCAGCGGTAACCGTATCCGACAAACGAGTGATCCAACTGTCACTGGAATCTCCACTTTTCAATCTCAAGTCTCGATTGGGACATTGGCACTCGTCGATCTCCCTTGTCACCTACGCAGGTGTCCTCAGAGTCCAATCTAATAGTCAATCTTACCGTCCTGCTCGGCTGACAATCCAGGCCGACATCTCGTTCAACATTCAATTTGTCGATTCTACTCAACATCAGATCTAGAAATCATGCTTCTGATCCTACAGTACCAAACTGGCATCACACGTCCTGTCTCACAAGACGGTTTCCAAATGTCCAACACAATCACGACACATCTTCGTGTCCAGTGGGTAACTCACGGTTCTGCTACGTTTCTGTTGCGCAACTCGAATCTTGACTCGTTCTGAGTCCTATTGGGATACCTCGTATTACCCAGCAACTAACGCTGTGATCTTGACTCATCTCGAGTCCCCACTGTCATCTCACTCACCAGAGTGCATGTTGACCTCACTGAATACTTGCTCTAACTGAGATAATCGCAACTCGGTTTCACTAGGGTTCCTCTTGCCCACAACCATGGCTCTGAGCTTCAAGCTCACACAATAATCGAACCCTCTAAAAGTCCATCACCTCTTGAGCACAATACTCGACGTCTCATCAATGATCTCAGCGAAAAATCAATATTGGATCCAATCTGATTATCATACCATGTCCATCTCGGACTCAATCTGATGATCGTACTACATCGATCAGATTTCTCAACACTCTACAATCCCACTCCCCCAGTGAGATATTGTCTGCTTTGGGTCCCAGAGTCCAACTCCTCCGCTCGCACGGTTTTGTTCCTGGGCCCCAGAGTCCAAATCCCCCCTCTAAAACGCGTCACATTGGATAGAGGCGTGCCCACACACGTAAGGCACATCCCCAAATCCCCCGAGCGATGTGAGATGGGCTGATATTAAATATTTAATTAATAGGTTTATATATTCGGATTTACGGGCTAGGTTTGACACGACCCACCCCGATTATCGCCTCGATAATCGGGAAGCATCCTGCTCCCGTCTGACAAACGAATCCAAAAGACCGGAAAAATAAATAATAATACAACACACCCATTGTCAGACCAGGGAGATTAAACGGTTACAACCGACTGGACGTCAAGTCCACAGTTTCACAGAGCAATATTACAAAACAAGTTAAAGAACAAATCCTACTCTGTGAACTAACTACTCCGCAACGGAAAACTTTATGCCTCCGCCCCTGCCTCGGCGCTTGCCCCCGCACTTGTACCACGACCTGGAGGGAATTTAAAACAACAAAGTGTGAGTGGACCGAAACATAAGTTTTACAGGAAAAACAGTTTTTCCGAAATCGGGTTCGCCCTCCAGTTTTGTAACACGCATGCATAACCAAATATTCAAAATTTGCATATTAAACTTTTGAAAACTCTTTTTCCGAAACACATGAAAAACGTTACAAAGGATCGTCATAACTCATGTAAAACCATTTAATAATGCCAGATTCCAGAAACCGTCATTTTGAAACATTATTTGCACAAATCAAGTAAAACGTAAATCAATAATCACGATTATGCCGTTGGATCCATCCGAGTCTTTAAACTCAACATTAGGCCTTCCCGGGATATCAACGAGTCTTTAAACTCAAAACATGATTAATAGGCCTCGGAGGTATCATAATAATCGAGTCTTTAAACTCACGAGTCTTTAAACTCAATTCGGGTCTTTAAACCCAATTTTCGGGCCCGCCCCCGTCATCAACATACCGGGTCTTTAAACCCAAAACCAGATCCAACCATTAACCGGGTCTTTAAACACAATAAACCAGGATTCATCACAAACCGTTTTCCAACATCATTCCGAAAACATTTCTCATCATAACAGGACTTATGTCCGAATTCACATGCAAATTCCAACACATGCAATTTCCGAAAATTACTTCACAATGTGATCAAACATCATAATTCTGAAACATGCATATTCATATCCAGGTACTTCATCAAATTCACCACGCATGCATAAGCGAAAAAAAAAACCATAACCTCGAAATGCGTGAAATACGATAAATATCTCGAAAAACGTGAAAACACGTAAAACCGATGTATCATATCACCATCATAAAACTATATGTAAAACCATGAGATAAATAAGCAAATAGTCATGCATGCCCAATTTAGAAATCAAAAAGTCCACTCACGGTTTTAGGACGCGTCAATCGCGTCCCGCGCGCTCCTCCGTAGCTTCGGAAGTGTCCGGGCCTGTAAAAATGGACAAGAAGCGTTACAAACATCCTCAAATAGCTCGTATGATTTTTCCCTAATTTCCCGGATTTTTCGGCGAAATAAACCTTAAGGACCTAAACTTCCGGGCTCCCGAAACTATCCCGAACGACTCCCGAACAACTCGAATCCTAAATGTAAAATGCTAATTAGACTAAAAGGATTAATTCTCATGTTGACCGTGATCGGAGTTGACGTCACGCGCGCCGTCACGCGCCGCCCAAAGTGGCTGCGCGTGAAAGCCACGCGCCAAGCTACAGTACCTTCGTCCTTACCCGAATCGACTGATAAACGGGTCTATTACCCGCGACTCAACCCGACCAGTTCAAGCCCAATTCTCAATCAATTCC
This sequence comes from Prinsepia uniflora, assembly GCA_032719365.1. Taxonomy (NCBI): domain Eukaryota; kingdom Viridiplantae; phylum Streptophyta; class Magnoliopsida; order Rosales; family Rosaceae; genus Prinsepia; species Prinsepia uniflora. The sequence goes on along the minus strand of CM064869.1, from coordinate 57,699,416 downwards.
TCTCGTTTTTGATCCTATTATCTTCTCTAACCCCTTAATTTCGGGTCTGTGTTGATGACTAACCTCGACGTCTGGAACTCACCCTACACGATTCCATTCCCAAATTAATTTCACCAGTAGCTTACGGGGACTTATACGAACACAAGGGTACAATCAATTGGACTCGCCGTTACCTGGAAGTCGTCGACCTCAAGCTTGAAAATTCTCAGAACCAGGGAGCTCCGTTCTTGGCCAATTCGTGAGTGTCGTCCTTCGAATTCGACGTGGTTGGTTCCCTCTTGCTCCCAGAAGACTAGAATGGCCCTTGGTTTCGATCAACAAGCCTCAGAAATCGAATTCAAATTTTTCCCTCCAACTGGTTCTTCTCTGAACTGGTACCTGGGCTCCTGAGCAATCCTTGCTCAATTTGCTTGATTTCGTGCACGGTTATGCTTCTGCTGCTCCCAGAAAACTCTCAGTGTGTCTAGTGTGGTCCCTAAACCAGTAGAAACTGAATTCTGAGATTTCCCCCCAAAAACCCGAAACTGATTTCTCACTGTTTCTCTCAATCTCTCTCAGTCACTCCTCAGCAGCATGATCCCAAATGAGCTCCCAGGCTCAAAGGCGACCAGGTAATCGATCAAAGCGGCCAGCAACCCGTGGGAAACCGTCTGAGGTTTTTCTGAAAATGTTTCCCACGCACACAGAAACCATGGCCAATTCGAGCTCACCCGTGCCCTGCACTCAGTTCAGCCGTGCACCTGAGCCACTCCACCCTGCTTCCACTACCTCAAACAACTTAAACAATGCCCTGAGCCCTCCACTAAGCCTTAAACAATTGAACGCACAAGACCCACGGCCGCTGCTCTGTTTTCCACGGTGGTGAACAGTACCCCGTGCGAAAATTACCAAAATGCCCCCGGGCAAAAATTACCAAAATGCCCTCCAACTTCCGTGACCCGTAACTCGGTCATCCGACGTCCGTTTCACGTGTGCCGCCTGTCGTTGTTCTCAGGGCGTCGAGACGAACATAACGGTCTTCGAGTCAAATGAATATCAATTGTCAAACAAAAAGTCAACTTTTCCCCTTAATAACGTCCAATTACGATAATGCCCCTGAACTTCCGAACATCGTAACTTCCACCCTGTTCGTCCGAATCGAACGTGCCACCTGTCTATGAACTCGTGACGTCCTGAACTACGTCACGGTCATCGCTCAACGTCCGTTCGACCTCCCAATCAAAAAGTCAACAAATTGACCACACAAATCTCAGGGGTAAAAACGTCATTTTATTCCATTTTTTATAATATTACATTTCCAGAACGTCCGGGGCGTTACAAGGTTTATACGGGCGGACCGAGTCGAGCTTACCGGACTCAGGCCTATCGAATTTGAACATTTTAAGCGTAAGTTCAGCTCGCTAACATTCTAGCCTAACTGGCCCACAACCCATAGCGGGTCGAACTGGATTTTTGTCCACTAGGTCAATCAGACCCCCAACCCATAGTTTGGCTAATGACTTGATGTATGTTGGGTTCATTAAAAAATGAATGTCAAAGTGACAAGAGACATAATTACTTGATTACCTCTTAGATTTTCTTTCCTCTAACATCTTCCATTGAAATGTTAAGTGAGAGATAATTAATGATTAATTACGCAGCTTTAACTACATTGAGATTCATTTTTGGGCGATCCCAATACGTCCCACGTCATCAAGTAATGAAAATTCTTTTAAAATATGTATTTGTGGGGTAATGATGAAACAATTTATAAAAAAAAAACAATAAAGATATTTAAATACAAAATGAGGTACATAAGAGTGAGGTGTAATTTGTCTAAATAATAAATGAACATCTAAATTATTTATAAGTTATATTTCTATGCAATCAAAGCACAAAAGAATGGCACGTATGGCTGCTCATTGTACTGAAGATTAAATCTTTATTTTCTGTCTTTCCATCTCGGAAAGAAAAAATAATAATAAAATAAAGTTATTGCACAAGATGTGTAGATTTTTGATTATCTTATAAATAAGATATATATGTATCACTTTGTATAATTGTGTTGGGCTTCATCTTCATTGTCTCCTTGAAAATGTTTGTTATATCTAGCTAATTAGCTTTTTCAATGTTGCACGAAGGCCTGCAAATTAAACACACATTTTCAGGTCAGAAAAATTGAATAATTCATTACAAATACAATTGCCTTTCAAAATTCAAAAGAAAATATTACTACTTGATCAGCTGATGGTATTAGATTATGGCAGGTGGTGTCACAAGGATATGGGCAGTCAATCTCCTTGGTTACCCTTCTGCTGAAGTACCAATCTCCTACTGCTTCTGAAATTGTCTGCAAAGATTGACACTCTAGATTTCAACATTCGATCCACATGGATCTTAATTAACAGATTTTCTTCATACGAAAAATTTAATTTTTAATAAAGACATGATAATATGGATGATGAAAGTCTCATTTACACATAGATATTCTTCAATTTTGATCATTTTTATTGACAGAGTTGATTATTTAAGATATAAAATAGTCATTTGGAGCTTCGATTCTAGGTTTTTAACTCGAAATTTTATGGTGACCCTAAATTTGATACTTTAAACCTAAAAGTCTGAGACCACAAAATTAAAGTTTAAACTCTTACGGATGATATGATTCTACATGTTATTAAAAAAAGGAAAAAAAAAAAAAACACCCTAAATTCTAAATTGTATGTCATAAGCCACAATAAAGGCTCACATACGCACCTTATTATGCACTCTCGGAGAGTCATCAGCAAACCATGTGTCTTGAGATTCACTTTGGCAATGAGCAAAGCACGAGTTAAGAAAAATCCCACCACTTTTTGAATATTTGTAGAACAGTCCCATCGCCACAATCATATCCCGCCTGAAACCTTGCATTATATCTATCTGCTCGGAATTGCAAGCCGCCGGGTTCAGCTTGCAACGATTCCAGTGTCCACGTGGATCAGCGGAAGGGGGCACCAGAATATGATGAAACTGTGGAAATTAGAAGCTCGATCAAGTAATTATTTTCGAAATCTACTAAATTATTTAATTTAATTTCAGATCGAGAAGGCATGGTAAATTTTATCATTACGTACCTGGTAAACATCATAAGCTGAGTTCAATATGAAAAAGGGTGCTGTGATGAACTTCAATGCATATTGTGGGAAAAAGCACTGGATCAAAATGAACAAGGCATCAAAATTTTAAGACCATGTGAGAAAATAGAAATTGAGAACTTGTTTTATGGACTCATATATATAGTAACAAAAAAATGATCTGGATCGATGCTAGTAATTAAATCTTACCAACTCGGGGAAATTCGCAGAACCAGTGCACTTCTCATCAAGATTCTTCTCGACACCCTGTCAAGTGCCATGCATATATAGTCCGTAATTTTATTTTATTTACATGCAAAGCAACAACTTAAATTGTTTTTAAACAATCGGATTGGACACAGAAATAAGGATAAAAAAGTCAAACAACCAACCAAAAAGATACGTTCATCAAATTTGAGCCTATAAGTTTCGGATTCACCTTACCCATCACCAATCACTGAGCTTAATAATGTATGCTTGTAACGAAATAGGACATTAAAGTAATTAGTGGATTAGAAATGGGTCTCAAAAGGCACACCCTACTTATAACCGGTAGCTATCCAAACTCCCCCTCTGCCTCCCCCAAACAACTCCCATAATTTTATTCTAAAAAAATTGAGTATGAACTTGGTAAATAGCACCTTTGTTGTTTCAAGATTAAATACGTAAAATCACAGTTCTAAAATGACAACACATACACAATCAAGCAAAGATTTAGTTACCTGTAGAGAAACAAGATCTTTAACGAAAGATCTCATCGTGTGATTCAAGCTTATATCTCTCCTGCATTTGAATTTTTTAAAAAAAAACAGGTGAACATTGCAGCCACGATTTAACCTTGAACTTGGAAAGTTGACAAAATTGACCTAACTTACCCATCAAGAAAGAATCCGGCGTCACTCAAGCATTTGACACTGGCATTGGTAGGTAAGTAGTTAGTGAAGTTGTTACAATGCAAAAAGGATGCTAGACCACCAGCAGAGCAACCAGATAGCAGAGCCTGGAAAATAATAGACGGAATCAAAATATCTAATTAATACGTCGAAATTAAATGTTGATTAGGAGCTTAATTATTTAAGCAATTACTTTAATTACCTTTCTTGCTTGGCCTAAACCTTTTGGCAAAAGATCAAGAATGATGGCTTCCCAAATCTTTTGGCCTCTGAAATAGAGCAACGACGTCTATCATTCATTTCACACGTGCATTTACACATACATACAAAGAAACTGTATATCAGTTTAATTTTATGCAAAGGTTGTATTAATTTTTAATCAGAGGGCAGCATTTTTATGAAAAATATTGTTGAAAGAAAAGCACATACCCCATTAGTGAATACGTCATCTCCAGCAAATGAAGCTCCATCGCAATATCTGAGCTTCACTCTGTTCCAGTTGTAAAAATCTGGTTCATATACAATCAGAATGTGACAATTAAGATTACAAAATTAAGTACGTCCTTTTGGTTGTCTGATTGAATAAATTGACTATAAAATTAGTAGGCTATAAGAAAAAACCAAAACATAACTTATCAACATACTTGATTTATTGAATATCGATATACACATAATTGATGATGTAGTTCATGACTCAGAATAGCATATCGACTGATGAGATATCGATACACACATGATTAATGACATATTGACCCTCCAATCTCCATCAACATCTCGACACATAGATGATCCATGACATAACGACTGCTAGTACCTATAAGGGTAAATACTTTCTTCAACATGTGCAATACGAGATTGCGAGTAACGACGGCATGATTGATTATGAAAACTCTCGGAATGGATGGTGGAGGTCAAACTACGTGGATGAAGCTATGCCATCGGATCTTCCAAATGGGCCTACTCATACTCATACTCATAGAGTCATAGTCATGGGACACTGGCCAATGTGCACACCAGGCTTTACCGGCCATGGCCTTTAATTAAACAGTCCAGAAGACAACAAAAAATGGCAAAACTGGAAAAAGGCTGGAAGCTAGGTCAGATGATCAAAAGCTACAAAAAAAAACAACTCAGAAAAATAGCTGTCGATCAACGACATCTTAATCCATCACGTGAAAGGGACAATACTCAATGCATGGAACATGGACGGTTTCCCGTTTTACCCCCTCTTATGTTGTATGATCTAGGGAGAGAGACATGCTTCGTTCTTTAAGAATTTCAAGATCAAACGAAGTCAACATTGCATGTGGGTTGGGTGATAAATTATGTGAAATCATTTAGTATAATAACAAGCATATTCTTTTGTTATATTGGAGTGAATCACATTCGGAGTCTTACTGTATTCACATTCCGAAGTTATATATTATTATAATTGGAAGATGTTAATTTTAGCATAATCGACTCATGAATAAAATCGAATGAAATCTGAAGTTATGTATTATTATGTAGTACTTTTGTTTAAATGGATGTTAATCTGTTGGTAGAAACTCCACTTTCTTTCTTGTGACCAGGGTTTCAATTTTACTTTGTAACACGGTAACACCACACCAATCTTTTTCTTGTTCTCAAAATTTTTCACAAACCCAAAGCCTTAAGACCGTTTAATTCTTATCCTACAACCCATTAATGATTTCTTATCCCCATTAGAAAATTGGTAAAGGAAAAAGACAAAGATCAAAACTGTACTCCCAAGTCCCAACCCAACAAGACCCTCTTCTCCACAACTTCGACTGAGCCACCAGCCATCCCCCATCCCACTCTTGTTAGCACATCGCTGACATATCTACCTGATCTCCCATTAAATTTGGATTCATATTGGGTTTATGGGTTTTAATTTTGATAGTTTTCATGGGTTTCAAATTTGCATATTGTGTTTATATGGGTTTCAATTTTGACACTTTCCCAATAGGTTCAAACTCGGATTTCATATATTGGATTTCAATTTTTAGTTTTTGACAATTTCCCAGAAGGGTTTCAAAATTGGATTTCATTTATGTGTTTATGGGTTTCAAATTTAGATTTCATTTATGTGTTTCTGGGTTTCAAATTTGGATTTCATTTATGTACGTGTTTATGAGTTTCAATATGCCACCCACATGAAAGGATTGATGTGGTAATGAGGTGGGGGTCGGAATGAGGGAGGAGTTGAGAGTTGATACCTACTTCATGGAAGCGGATGAATGTCAAAGCGTCTGCAAGATTGTTTTTTCTTTTTTAGCTGCAAGCGAATGTGAGTTTGGTTTAGGGAGTGAGGAGGTCATGCAAGAAGGAGGTCGGGGACGTGGTGGGGATGTACGTGGATCAGGTCCAAAAAATAATCTTTTTTCTTTTTTTTTTCTTTAAATTTGGTTTTTTTTTTTTTTTTAAATATCCAGAGTTAATCTTAGGGTTTAAATTAATGGACAGAGTTACCATTAGGGTTAAGTGAATTGACATGTGTCAAATAATTAAAAATGGGAGATAGGAGGGGCCACTGAATTAGAATGCGTCCGCATTTTCCTATGTGTTTTACACTCTTGTTCAAATAATGAAAATAAAAAGTATGGCATGTGAAAATGTGATGACATAAATTGAGCACAAGATGGATTAAAAGTAAATGGTTGAGTAATACCAGGATTAGGAGATGTATGATTATAGGCAAAATGATAAAAACACATGGAATTGATTTGATCGAAGATGATGATCGAGTACCTGGATTAAGAGATGGATTATTAGTTAGAATTCCAGAAAAGACCTCAAACTTGGTCATGTAACGTGTCGATCCTCTTCTCGTGTTGGCTCTGTCCAGGCATGATTTTATGTCATTGCACCACCCGCCACCCTACGATCATCACTTCGGGTTATGATTATTCATGATCATCAATGCATAAACTTGAACGCTTTATGGCCAAGTTTCACCATGGACCCCACACACCAACCTACCTAACTGGCTCAACCGACTTAACTAATCACTAACAAGATTCCTTGATTCATAAGTGATCGCAAAATAGAGCCCAACGGACCCCTTAAAGAAACTAGAACAAGGCACAGTGATGGAATAAGTTCAACCACTTGCGTTCATTTTTGCTCTACCAATCACGACGTACTAGTCGATTTTATGATAATAATGCGATCGGTAATATTTAACGTCATATATTAATTTCAATTTGAGCAAAGAAGAGAAAGCCACGTCAGTAGTGCGCGGCCGATCCGCCCACACAACTGCAAGTTGTCGCACACTACACAAGACAAAATAACAGAGGACGATGTCGTATTGGTTTCCCCGGTATTTGACACCCCGCACCCCAAAAAAAAAAAACACGCAAGTGAAGTCATGAGTGTTCAGGAAAAAAAAAAAAAGTCATGAGTGGCTGAAGGTGAGATCATAGTAGTTAATGTGGTACCAGTTACCATGTCGTGTCGTCTAAAATACAACAAAAAATCTGATGAAAATACGGCAAATTCTAATGAAGATATGCAAACACTCTTGATTATCATCCTTGGATGATTTTGTGCGGTCAATTAAAAGTGATGAGAAATATGCTGTAATTTTACTCGCGGACACAGAAAAAATGGGGCAGAAGGAAAGCACACTTTATAGATCATACTTGAAAATCACACTAATACTTCTATTAAAAAGTAAGTAAAAGTAGAAATAAATCAATAATTACCTCGAACTGTAAAAGCCAGTTTCTTGCTCCGGCGCCGAATCCTCTGTGCAGATGATACGCAGGCAAACTTCCATCCAAGCAAACTACGAATATTCGCCCGCCAAGGCAAACAAAAAAAAAAAAAACAAATTGAACTTTTCCATTTTTTTTTTCTGAGTTGAGACGAAGAAATTAACTTACAAGCTCCGAGAGCCGCCGCGTTCCCGACCACCGTCATTTTGACCAGGAGGCGCCGCTCCTCAGCGTAAATGCGCCAAGGCGCGCATGTTAACAGAGCCATCGTGATGGCAACTACGTTCATATGAATCATATTCGTCACGAATCTCTCGAGATGTTGTGAGTACACTGGAAACTTTGAGCGAAATGTATACAATGAGTCTGGTTCGAAGTTGCTAAGAAAGGAAGGAAATCGGTAAATATTCTAATCATGTGCTTAATTTTAATGACAAAATTAAATTTATACTACTTATTGTGACGGAGGCGAGAAGTGTGGGATTTGGAGAGGGATATTTTGGGTGTGAGATTAAGAGAGAGTCGGAGATGGAAGATTTGGTTTGGATAAATATAGAGAGTGAGAAAGCTAGGTGCCTTAAGCCTAGAAGACATGGAGGTGGCGCACTGGCGCCTGGGGAAGCTAGCTTTGGAAAACAGATAGATGAAGATGAGTTAGGAGGGGCCCGTGGGTATGGTCCAACGTGGATTGGGTTTATGGGGCCCCCTTCCCTAATTTAATTTTCGGTGGGCATAATAGTGGTTTTGAATTGTCATTTTTCTTTTTCCATGTTATAGGCATGGTCTCGTAATTGGACAAACAACCTCTCATAATCGATTCAAACAAATATTAAGAGGCGATAAATTTGTGATGAGAACCGTTTGAGTTGAGCAGTGGTAATCCAAGTAAACAATGTATAATAATTCGCTCGAATGAAGACGATACACTTTTGTGATAATAACTACATAATGGGAGATGATAATAACAATTATGATAAATTGGGTCTCATAATCAATTCGTATGAATATAAAGATGATAAAAATTTATAATAATTTGATGATGACTACTTGAAATGGATGGTGGCCTAAGTGTTTTCTTTTTGTCAACCAAAAGAATTTGAGGATTATGGGTTGGTGATAAAAACAACCTAATTGCCTGGATTTGGTTAATTAGTTAGGTTTATAACAACTTTGAATTTCGGTGGCAAATTAGCCCTGGTTATTCAAGATTAATTTATATGATTCATATGTTGCTGTTTCAATTTCAAACATGTTGATCTATATATAACAAGAGTTATTACTCAAAATGCTCAACTAACCGGACATTAAGTATCGTTTTGTTCCCTGAAACGGATTTAGTTTCAATGTACTGTCACAATTGCACTTTTGATATTTCCGTTGCTCAATTTCGTTAGCTAAGTTAGTAACACCGTTAATAATGCTTACATGTTAAGCATGGATGAGTGGTTTAATTATTTCTTAAAAATTTTAAAAACAAAAATTGGAGAAGAAAGATGAACAATGAACAGTGAATCTGAATTTTTCTTCGATCAATTCCCAACCCTCAAATTCAATCTGGGTTTTCTTCATCTAATTAGGATTTTAGCTTATGTAAAAACACAATCCTCAAATTCAATCCCCTGCTTCTAGTGCTTTGCTGTGACGAGGGAGGTCGAGTCCAATTTCTGGGTTTAGTGAGGAGTTGACCATAGCCAATTTCTAGGTTTACCCATTAAATTCAACATCCAAGAAGCCACAAATTTTACCAACTGCATTACCTGGCTAACAATGGCGGTGACTACGACTGTGTTTTTTCTAAGAAAAATCCCCTACTTAAGAGTGAAACCCCACCGCTCAAACCAATAATACCAAATGAAACCTGCAACGGAGCAAACTCAAATTGTCTAAAAAAATTGGCGAGTTTGGTGGCGGAGGAGGACACAAAGGACGGTTGAGTGGAGTCGGCGGCTCTTGGGCTAGTCAATTTGGGCTTGGCTTTCGAGTGTTGGTGGAGTCTGGAACCATCGGGCTCCAAATAGACGAGGAAGGTGGTGATGGGCCTTGAATTCGATGAGTGAAGGTTGTGAGAATGGTTGTAGAAAAAGAGAAAGCGGTGGCGGTGGAAGTCGTTTTGATAGTTTCCTCTTGCAGTTGCAGTTGCAGTTGCAGTTGCAGTGGCGTTCGGGGCGAGTCAGGCCGTGACAAGCCGGTCGTCGAACCCGCATAGCCCGATGGCTTTGACACTGGCTCGATCAATTAAGGAGACTAGATTTTTGCTAACTTTTCAGGTGAGGACCATGGAGACGATCTCCATTGTGGGGGCGTCGGTGACTCGGAGGCCGTCGTGGAAGCTGACTTGGATGTTGAGGCGCTTGAGCTAGGAATTGATCTCGGGATCATTATCGTGGACGAGAATGGGGCGCATGCCGATGCAGAAGACAATGACGAGGTCATTGACTACGGAGGCCTGGAGCACCTCGGATTTCATGGCGGCACCTCCATACTTGACGATGATGGTCTTGGCTCAGAATTTTTGGATGTACTTGAATTTGAGGTTGTTGGAAGAAGGGCAAATTTGGGTCGCTGAGGGCGGGAGCAAGTATGGGGATTGAGTTTTTACATAAGCTAAAATCCTAATTAGATGAAGAAATTCCAGATTGAGTTTGAGGGTTGAGAATTGATTGAAGAAATATTGAGATTTAGTTCATTGTTCATCTTCCTTCTCCAATTTTTGTTTTTAAAATGTTTAATTTTAATAATTTTTAATAAATAATTAAACCACCAATCCCTGCTTGACACATAAACATTATTAACAGTGTTACTAACTTAGCTAACGGAATGGAGCAACCGAGGTACCAGAAGTGCAGTTGTGACAGCACATTGAAACTAAATCCATTTCGTAGAGCAAAGTGATACTTAATGTCCGATTAGGAGAGCATTTTGAGTAATAAGCCTAATAACAATGACTTTATGTGTTAATTTCCTTGAAATTTTAGTACTGAGCTTAATATAACTTTTTTGCAAAAGATTTCCTTTATTAAGCATGTGAATAGAAAATTCGTGAGTTCCATTCTACGAAGTGTTTTTGTTGTTTTTGTTTTTGGTTGGAAGGATGGTGCATGTATGTCGGTATAGGATCTTCTGAATGTTGTTAGATTATCTATTACAATATGGTGATGTAAAGTGAGAATGAGCATATCAAGATTGAAGACATAACCAATCTCAAGTTGAATTGATTTGAGATTATTTTTTATAATGTGAGTCCTTATACAAACTCACTTGTATCCTTTCAGAAAGGTACATCTGTTCATAAGCAGTTATATCCTTTGGTATAAAGATATAACTGTTTATGAACATTTGTAACCTTATGAGAGGAAGTCTCTTGATAACATGTATATTGGTACACCAATGTTATGGTGTATCTCCATACATATGCATATACATTGTAAGCCTATATCATCTTGATTATATCCCAACATCTCCCTCTTGATCATAATTAGGGAACAGTCCTGAATCCAAATTATAGGCGGGTTAAATTTACATGTTAGATTAGAATAACTCGATAGTAAGACTGAATTTCATTAACAAACTTAAAAAGACACACCTATTCAAGGGGGGAAGTAATGAGCTTTACCTTTCAAATCTATATACATAAATAAAAGCTTGATAGGAAGGAAAAAAATAAAAAAAACTAAAATTAAACATGTAATGAAACAATTTATCAATTTCTTATTTTAAATTATGCGCTTCGAGTCTTAAGAACGTCAAAATCCTCCATTATCTCTTCATTACAGTCTTACAAATATTACAAGTAAACTTTTTTTTTTTCAATGTGCATGGTCATACAATTAGCAAAAAATTCATCACCTATTCTATTTCAAAGTCGATTATTTATAATTTTCATTTTTAAGGCCTAATATAAGTTGGGCTAAACAAATGATTAATAAAAGAGTCGGCTTGGGTGGGAAGCGTTATAGCCCTTTTAGCCCAAGCTTTAGCCTTGTTCCTGATCACGATGATATGTGAACTCATAGGCTCCAATAAGGATATAAAAAAATTTGATCACTCTGATTATCCTAATAGATTACAAATGTTTGTACATTGTCATCGGTCAATGTCTTAGACTTTTACATGTGCATGACGATGCTTATTTCAGCTACTTCATTTGGCTATCTTTCAAGTAAAAATGACACCGTTACTTTGAATTAGGAAAAACATCATATGTACGGTGACTTCAGCCAAATCAAAATACTTAAAACACGTTGGAATTTTGATCAAGTACTTCCTCCTAAGCTAATTCAGAGGCTTTCCTTGATTCCTGTTATCAACGAATTTATACTATGTGCCTTTATTATACAAATTCATACTTGATGCCTCAAAACGGTATTCACATACAAGATGATTTTTTAAAATTGTGTTTCCTCGCTAGTGTACTCTACCATTTCTTTGACTAAATATTACAACTCAGATAGAGTCGCATTATATTTCAATTCAAGCGTCCCTAATATCCTTATGATACCCATACCGCATGTTCTGACTATCACACATCTAGATGTTTTTCAAATTCATTGCAAACTCATGCTCTCTGAAACTTTCCAAAGTCAATCCTTTGGTCATAGGATCGACCATTATTTCTTCAGAGGATACGTAGTCGACTTTTACCTCTATTCAATCCATAGTGATATTTAATGTCAATACATTTCCATTTGTAACTATTTGCTTCATTCTTAATTAGACAAATGGCAGACTTGTTACCATATAATATATTGACATGTTTATCTAATATACCAATACTCAAGTTGTTAATGAAGCGCTTATCCCATACTGCAGTACTTACCGTTGTGCTGCAAGATATGTATTTTGCTTTCATCGTGGATTTTGCAACACAACCTAGTTTCTTACTTAGCCAAGAAATCGCCGTATTTTTGAATTTTATCTCAAACCCTTTATTTTCTAATACAACAACTGAGATAAGATTTCTCCTAATGTTTGGTGCATGCAGAACATCCTGAAGTGAAATGGTTGCAATATTATGATAGTTCTTGCAATTTGCTTCACCTAGAACATCAATGCAAGTGTTGATGCTGCCCATGTAGAGACAATGTTCACCCAATTCTTTTTCCTTGAGTTTGATGAAGTATTCTTTTTCCTTACAAACATGCCTAGTGGCACCAGAATCAATGTACCATTGTCCTTCATCTTCAATAACGAGTGCTTCAGAAACAGTCAGAATCAACTCTTTAGGATTTTTGTCGGTCTTTCTTGGTTAGGTCATTTAGCTCTAATAAAATGACCAAGCTCTCCACAGTGAAGCATGCACTCTTGTTACCTCTGATGTTTTTTTTTGTTTGCGATTATCAAACTTTTGGAAATGATGACGCTTCTTATTGTGTTGTGGTTTATTTTTCTGAGAATCTTCTGCTAGCAAGAGTGTTTCTTGGCCCTCTTAATTTTTTCGTTAGCTCATGTGTATTTCTTCAATAGCCAACATAACTGGTAAAATACCCATAAGTCATCGAAGTAACTACATTTTCCCAAGACTTGGAGAGGCTACTAAGAAGCACGATTTTATCAGAAGCGGGATGATCCACATTGTACAAATCCTTTGCCATTAGCTCCATTTTAGTAATATGATTGACCACATAATCATTTTCAGACATCTTAGCCCCATTGTATTTCTCAAGCAATAATTGGATATATGTTTGAGAATTAGGACAATATTTTGCTTCAAGAGCATCCATGATTTCCTTGGCGGTTTCATATTCTTCATAGGGAGGGATTAAATTATCTTCCATATGGACAAGGATCGTAGCTTTAACCATTTCATTATCTTCTTCTCATTTTGTAAATTCATAAAATACTCACATGCTTATCATTTTTTAATGCGTACAATGTTTTATCATGGGTAAGAAAATATGTGACCTTTCTTTTCCATTTACGTTAATTTACATTATTTATCCTCTCTAATTTAATTGTTTCAACTTTAAATTTGTTAGTCATAATTCTCAAAATAGAATAAAAACACAAATACAAAATATGTTTACAAACCACAACAAATAAGATTGTGGTTGCTTTTGAAAATGTCTTTTCGAAAGTGAGTATTAGTCATGCGGCTTTGAGGTGTTGGTCTTGAAAAAGCCTGATAAGCAATGTGTCTGCGATGGATTTCTGCAGTGACTTGATAAGCCCTCTCAAATTAACGTTGTTCACACCCAAATTGATCGGTCTGACTAATGATCAAGTTGGCCTGCCTTAAATAAGTTCACAAATATCAAGCTCAAAGCTAACATCCACGTTTGATCAGTCGGCCCACAGGCACCCCAAACCAGGCCGACAAGGCCCTCACAACCCAGGAAGATCGCATCTGATCGCACGACACGCATATCAGTCTTACAAACCAACCAGAGACTGACTCTGCCTAAGCCGGCCTGATCTAGTCGGCCGGACCCACTGACAAGTCATAAATGCTGCCCAAGACCACCACAGGACACCTAACAGCTCCTAAGGACATCATCATTTATCCCACATTGACAAATAAGGGTGTTAATCGGTTTTTCGGTTCGGTTTTTTTACCGAAACCGAAACCGGTTGAAAAATCGGTTCGGTTCGGTTTTTCCTCCAATGCGGTTCGGTTCGATTTTTCCTCTTATTCGGTTCCGGTAAACCGATTTTTTTCTTCTTCAAAATATGGTGAATCGGTTCGGTTGAATCGGTTCAATTTTCTCTAAAAACCAATTTTTTTTGTACTTTTATACAATAATCAATATTTATTATCTAATTAATGTCCATTACAACCTAATTAATGTTTATTACAACTAATCAAGATCCATTATAACTAATCAATTTTCATTACAAAGTAACCTAAAACATTTCGGTTCGGTTCGGTTCGGGTTTTAGGTCCATTCGGTTCAGTTCAGTTCAGTTCGGTGTTGTTATATCGAAAACCGAAACCGAACCAATTCGATTAGGTTCGGTTCAGTTTTCTCCAAACAGTTTCGGTTTTCCTTCGGTTCGATTTTTTCGGTTCGGTTTTTTTCGGTTCGGTTCCAGTTCGGTTTGGTTTTTCGTTCGATTTTTTCGAACCAATTAACAGGGCTATTAACAAACACCAATAAACACATTCAATTCTACTATAAATATAAGGGCATACCCTTCCAAAAATGTAATGACAATCTTGCCCTCACGCTGTCTAAATTGCTATAGTAACCCTCCTACTTAAATTGACTTAAGTATTGGAGACTATTAGGCCGGCACCACATCGGTATCTTTTTGCTCCTACCCTCTTCCTGTGCAGTTCTTATAACCCCGAGAGGAGCAACAAAGAAGCTCTGTGAGGCGAGTCTAGGTTGATCAATTTCTTGCATCAACAAATTGGCGCCGTCTGTGGGAATCTGAAACAAAACCCCACACTCTCATCTACCATATCAGTCGTCCTGGATCGTTCCCAGCACCATGTCGGACGAACGAGATGAAGGAGAGCTCAACCACACCCCTTTTTCTCAAGGGAACCATACGGGAAATGTCCTCGATGCCTACCGACAAACATTAGATGACCTGATGCGCGAAGTGGCTGCGCTGAAAGCCCACAATGCAAAGATCGATGCTAAGAGCCAACTTCTGGCCGAGCAATACGCGAGTACCCTCGCAATCACAAGGATGTCCCAGCACGAAAGCCAATGGGGTAAGGAGCTGGCCGACTAATATCAGGCCAAGGGGCCTTAGACCGAATAGACACGGACCACTCAAGTGGCAGTCGAAGGGTGCTCGCTAGACCAACCAAGGAAGCAACAACCCAGGCCGAACCCAACCTCGTCCGGACGGCTCCTCATCCAGCTATCTAACGCTGGGCCCTTAGGAACTAGGATCTACAGGGATGCTAGGAAGTTGTTGGAGGAACGCCAAGTCGTGCCGGTTAGGCTCACCTATGAAACATCTTATCAGATGGTGAACAATAGGGGTTGCCAAGCAACCCGAAGAGGCGAAGCTCACTTGCGGGAGAAATGTTACACGGACGAGACGGAGTCAACAGTGGGCAGCTATTCTCAGGGTCAAAATGCGAAGGCCTGCCAGAACTAAAGCAGAAGATCAACTGAACCCCACACCAGTCAGCCCACCCATTAGAACGAGGAGATCGAAGCCCTCTTGAGAAGAGTACGTGCCCTAGAGGCAAAGGAAGATAAAAGTAAGGCGCTAGCCTTGAAGAAAGCCAACCCTGGTCCTTTCTCAGAAAGAATCCTTCGATCTCCACATAGAATCGGAGTAAAGCCCTTGAAGATCGCCCTATACACGGGGAAGGGAGACCCCAACACCCATTGGAACAATTACTCATATGATCTGGCATACTGAGATACCTCGGAGGACGAACAATGTCTCATGATCAGATCTACTCTCACGGATGCGGCCCTAAATTGGTTCTATCGTCTGCCGCCAGGCACAATCAACTCCCTCGAAGACCTACATTCCACTTTCCTAAGCCAATTCATGAACTAAACCATCAGGCTCATCTCCACGGAAGACCTCTTTTCTATCCGACAGAAGGAAGATGAAACAATCCAGAAATATGCCGCGAGATTCAGCCTTGAATAATCTCGCTGCCAAGACACGAACGACAAGGATGCGATCAACGCCTTTCGGAGTCGCATTAAGGAATCTACTTTCAAGTATGCAGCCCACATCGATGACTAGGGCAGCTACGCCGAGTTTATGTGTAGACTCAGCATCCACGCCAAGGCCGAGTTCTTCCATACTCCTCCGAAGAAGAGTAGAGGCACGCACCTTATGCCCATAGCGACCAACTTGGGGAGAAATCACCAAAGTCCCAACCACAACCAAAGTAGCAACCGCTCTAAACGGGTAAGAGGAAGCTTAACTTTGAATCCCAACACCATGAAAAAAGGGGACGGTCTGGTCGCAATGACCGAGATTACCGCAGGGGGGGGGGGGAGAGAGAACAATGCCCACGAGGGTTGGGGACTGATAGGTGACAGTTTAGGTCCCAAACGACGCTTTGAGACTTACACAGTCCTGAATACCACCCTTGACAATGTTTTGCTGAATGTTGAAGAGATGATCCTGAAGGCCAAGCCCAGGAACCCCAACTATTGGCCTATCGTCAACAAGGAAGTCTTCTACCAATATCACAAATACAATGGTCATACCATCGAAGAATGTATAGCATTCAAGGACATCATCGAGCAACTTGTTCACGAAGGCAAACTAGACCAATTCCTACCCCGAGCACAGGCAGCCTCGGCATGCCTCCAAATTAACACCATTAGTGGGGGGCCAACCTTGTCCTCCCCCATTGTATCCAACCGAGCAAAGAAAAACTTCCGCAGAGCTTCACAGTCAAGCCAATAGGTACTTAGCGAGAACATACTGCTATTGGCTGCTTCGCCTATCTATTCTATTATGGCCGGCTTGGAGACATCAGAGGAAGACCACCATCTCTATCCGGGTACAATCATAGCCCCACTCATTCGTTGAACCTTGGGGATAACCATTAGCATTAAGATCAATCACCACATCAGCGCCACCTGACCTAGCAAGTTAGCAAAGTTCGGGTGGCAGGCGATCACCTTTTCCGAAGAGGAAGAAAGAAGTATCATTTTTCCACACGACGACCCTCTCATCATCCGAGCATTATTGTCCAATTGTGACGTCGGCCGCATCCTCGTCTACACGACAGTTCAGTCAACGTTCTTTTATGGGAAACCTTCCAGTAGATGGGCTTAGACGAGAAGGAGTTAGACCGCAAGGTCACGCCCATTCTTGGTTTTCAGGTGGCTTTTTTTTACCCAAGGGAATCATCACTCTACCAATCACCATGGGCATCGACCCTTAAACTTCTACCACACTCACCACTTTCCTTGTGGTTAATTGCCTGAAAACCTACAATGTGATCCTCGGGCGAGGACTACTCAATCAGATGCGAGCCATCGTATCAACACACTGCTGCTGATGAAATTCCCAACACCCGCTGGAACAAGCCAGGTACACGGAGACCAGCTTTCCGCCAGAACATACTACACCACCTCATTCACCAAAAATAATCAGCATCTTCCAGAGGCGACAGAGACACTTTCTGTAACAGAAACGACACTTGGAGACGACCCCGTAGACCCCAAGTACATAGAGGAGCTCCGGGGAAGCCCCCCGGAGGACCCTCACGACTTGGTACATATGCCCCAGGCAGAACCTGTGGAAGAGACAGAGAAAATCCCTATTTCCGACATACACAAGGACTGCCAGGTCCGAATTGGATCCAGGCTAATGCCCAACATCCACTCTGCCCTCATCAAGTTCCTCCAGGAAAACACATAAGTATTCGCATGGTCTTATACGGACATGTCGGGCATCTCCACCAAGGTGATCTGCCATAGACTCACCATTGACCCCTCCTTCAAGCCAATTACGCAGAAGTAAAGGAGCTACGATGCAGAAAGACAACTGGCCATGCAGGCCAAAATCACCAAGCTCAGCACAATCCATTTCGTTCGGAAGGCTATTTATGCCGGTTGGGTTGCCAACATTGTCCTGGTCAAGAATCCCACGGGTCTGTGGCGCATGTCCATAGATTTCACGGATCTGAACAAGGCCTGTCCGAAAGATAGTTTCCCCATCCCCAGAATCGACATGCTTGTGGACGCCACCGCGGGGTACGAACTGCTAAGCTTCATGGATACTTATTCCGGATACAACCAAATCCTCATAAACCCGGAAGATCAGATCCACACCAGTTTCAGGACCAGCCTGGGCGTCTACTACTACAATGTCATGCCATTTGGCCTCAAAAATGCGGGAGTAACCTACTAGTGGCTCGTCAACTTCATGTTTGCCGACTAGATTGGCAATACAATGAAAGTTTACGTGGACGACATGCTTGTCAAAAGCAAAACCGCGGACGAACACATCCCCAATCTGGCCAGAATGTTCATGGTCTTAAAAAATTATAAAATGCGCCTCAACCCCGCAAAGTGTGTCTTCGCCGTAGGGTCAGGTAAGTTTCTGGGATACATGATCAGCTAGCGAGGAATTGAGGCCAATCCAGAGAAAATCAAGGCCATCTTGGACATGCAACCCCCTCAAACACACAAGGACATCCAGAGCTTAACAGGGCGAGTGGCGGCACTCACCCACTTCATCTCCAAGGCGATGGACAAATGCACCCATTTCTTCAAGGAACTAAAAGGCAATGGCAAAAAAATTAACTGGATAGAAGAATGCAACAAGGCATTTGTGGAGCTCAAATGATACATGAGCAGTGAACCACTTCTAACCTGGCCAGAGACGAGAGAACACCTCTTCCTCTACCTTTCAGTATCCACTTCCGCTGTTAGCTCCGTCCTCATCACCCGACGAGCAGGGGCAGAAAATCCTGTCTACTATGTTAGCAAGGCTTTCCAAGACGCCGAAACCTGATACCCTGACCTGGAAAGGTTGGCTCTCAAACTAGTAGTATGACAGGACCCGTCCCAAATCCCCTGAGATTAACATGGGACGTGTCTGCTCCCTTCTGACACGAAGTGTCAGACCAGGGATACTTCCGTCCTTACCCCAACTGGGACTACCAGAGAGCGCTAGGATCCGGAGGAGTGTGATGTCTCGGTCTCTGCTACAGCCCACATCTGCGATCAATCTAAAGGGCATTCAAAACATCAAAAGTCGTGAGTGGACAAAACAAACATTTTTAATAATAACATTTCATAAAACGACATTTATGCCCTTCATTAAAAACATGCATACATTCGAAAACCGTTTATCAAAACATTCACAAAACCGTTATGTAATGACCCGTCCCGAATATCGGGATTGAATATTAATTAATTATGATTTAGAATGACTAATCGGGGATTAGTTGAGTGAAATCGGACGAAACGTGCAAAATGACCGTTTTGCCCCTGGTGTGGGCAAAATGTTGACTTTTAGTTCGGGCGGTCAAATGGACTTTGGCCGATGACTGTGACGTAGTTCAGGACGTCACGAGTTCATAGACAGGTGACACGTTCGATTCCGACATTCGTAGAGAAAGTTATGATGTTCGGAAGTTGAGGGGTATTTTGGTAATTTGGCATAGTAGGGGCCAAATGTTGACTTTTTGATCGGGAGGTCCGATGGACGAGGGCCAAGGACCGTTACATAGGTCTCGTCGATACGAATCCAACGATAGGTGGCACGTCGAAAACAGAGTTCGGGTGACCAAGTTACGGGTCACGGATGTCTAGGGGTAAAATGGTAATTTGTCGAACGGAGGGCAAAATGGTCTTTTACCATTGATTCTTGCTACCAGATTGTGACATTTGTCACTTTGTCATCTTCCCTACCCCAGCTGCTAACATTGAAACGGGAATCATGGGAAACACAATTATACCACTTTAGACACAAATTCCCTAAATTATGGGTTGTCTTAATGATTGTCCATTAACAGCTAATTAACCCGTGTTTCAGCCTCATTGTGCAATTGGGAGACTGAGGAAGCCGAATTGAGAGAGAGATTCGAGTGACAGTGAGGTCTCTGGGGGAATTTTGGTTCGAAAATTCAGAGAATTTGGGGGATTTTCGAATTCGGGATTGTGAGCTGAGAGGATCGAAATTGATGATTCAATTCGACTTCTGGGATCCATACGAACCTTTCTACAACAAAAACGAAGTGAAACGGTGTCGGATTGAGGATGAACTAAGCTTCCATGGCAGCTTCAATTCGAGCTTGGGTTCGACGGGTTAGAGGTAAGAATTCTTCGAATTGATCTTGGAAAAACATTCAATACACTCTCACGATGCTTACCTTATGAATTAATTTGGAAATCAGGGACGGAATTGGTGAACCCGAATTGGAAACCCGTCGAGGATCGATCGAGAGTCGTGAGGATTTAGACCATGATTCGAGTAATTGAACTTACAGAACTCAATTAGAGATGGATTAGAAGGGATCAGTTGAAAGAACGGATTTAATTGGTGTTGAATTGGGTGAGTTTGAACTGGGTCTGTTCGCGGGTTTTTCAACCCGTTTACCAGACAAACGGGCGAAGGGGACGACTGTGCTGGTTACTGTAGCTGGCGCGTGGGTTTCACGCGCAGCCACTCACGGCGGCGCGTGAGGGCGCGTCCGGCCTAGTCTCAAGGTGAGGTCAACATGACTTTTGATCCTCTCAGTGTAACGAACATTTTGACGTTGATTTCGGTGAAATCGGATATTGTGTCGATAATGTTCCGCGTATCCGAAGTTTTGTTTTACGTTTAAAATACGTATTTAAATCCCGGAAAAATTGGGGAAAATTATATGTTGTATTTTGGGATGTTAGTAACCCTCTATATTGATTTTGGGCAGGAGTTGTGATTTCCAGATTTTACGGAAAAACGTGCAGCTCGGAAACGGACCGTTTTGGACAGTGTGTGTGAGTGGACTTTGTTTTCTAATCGTGATGCATGCATATATGATTTCTAATGCCTTATTATATGATTTTATATGCTTGGGCATGATTTGTGTTTCAATCCGGTAATTTCTCAGTTTTATGATTATTATATTATTATTTTGAGCGATTTTCGAGAAATTACGAAATATGGTAAAAATGATGTTTGGACTTGGTTTATGAGTCCGGGATTGAAATTGATTGAAAATAATGGTTGGACTCGGATTATTGAGTCATGGATTGAAAATGATATTTGGACTCGGGTTATGAGTCAGTGATTGACTTTGTGGATTTACGTGAAAATGGCAACGGAGGTTGCAACGCATGGATTTGCGTGATAATGTTATTTTGGGCATGAGAACCCAAGTGAATAGTGATTTTGACTCGGATTTGGAGTCATTTGTGAAATTGTGAAATTAATGATTTATTGGGATTTTATGATTATTTTAATCAGTCTTTCGGGCACGTTTTACGAGGAATGTGCAGATGATGTTTTGGGCTAGGCCCGGAGTCTAAATGATTTCTAAAATGATGTTTTGACTTGGTTGGTGAGTCAATGATGATTTTCGGATTATTTTATTGATTTAAATGTGATTTTAACGGTTTATGTGTAAAAGGTATTTTGGGCTTGAGACCCAGTTGAGAATGACCTTGACTTGGTATGAAGTCAAGATTTGATTGAAATGTTTTGGGATGTAATTCCCGGGATGGTTTTCATTGTGATTGTGATATTCCCAGACGGTCGGTGCTTGGGGGATTACCCAGACGACCGGAGCTTGGGGGATGTGATTGTAGGATCGGGAGTTGATCCTATGGTAGTCAGCTTCTCGGATGATACTGAGCCTGGATGTACCACTCGGAGGTGTCTGATCCTGGGGATGTGTTCGCCCAGAGGTGACTGAGCCCGAGGAGGTTGAGCCCAGAGGTGTTTATTCCCGAGAGAGTGACTGGATATTGGCCTACGCGTAGTGCAGCACTTGTGAGTAGTGCAGTTTGATTGATTGTGCACTTGTGAGTAGTGCAGTTTGATTGATTGTGCACTTGTGAGTAGTGCAGATGTGATTGGTGATATTTTATGCACTCGTGAGTAGTGCGGATTGATTGGATTGATATATTTGTTGTGCACTGGTAAGTAATGCTGATTGGTATTGATTGTGATGTTGTACTGGTATTGAGTACGGGTTTTTGGTCCTTGTGGCCAGGTGATTATGTTTTCACATGTTTTGGCCTGAGAGCCGGGATTTGATGTTTTATAACATAAACTGATTTGGTGAACATGAGTTTTATGGGCCATGGGAAAATATGTTTTGATTTTATCGGTCACTCATGTTTTACGTTATGCATGCAAGATTGTGAAAACTGGAGGGTAAGATTGTATTTTGAAATATGTTTTTATAAGAGGTCATTTTTGTCCACTCACACCTTTTCTGTTTTGTGACCCTTCAGGCCGTGGTACGACGTTCGGGACTGATCGTGAGGCAGTGACAGCAGCAGAAATCCGCGCAAAAATTCCCTTGTCTGGCAGGTGCTGAAGGGTTGTTTTTTTTTTTTGGACCTTCAGTGGACTTGTCAGACGGGAGCAGGACCGGGTACGGTTTTTGACGTCCAGTTGGGACGGGTCCTGTGACGTTAAGGCTTTGGCCTTAAACCGTAAATCAATACATGGGAACTCAGCCCAAAACCAATCATATGGGACTCTGCCCAAATCACGTCATGTGTGTCCCATCCCAAAACTATTCTCAGTGAAATACCAACCATAGAACACGGGGTCTCGGCCCCAAACCAATTTCCGTCAAATCTCATACGTATATACATACATATAACCCATCCTCGGCATCTCATAAGCCAACTCGGGGCACACAAGCCCTAGGGAACAAATCTCCGATATCTGTCACGATTCATCTATATAAGTGTACACACTACTCAGGGTCTCACTCCGAGTCTAGCCCCAGGAATTCCACATCTGGGAGGCTCTGTCTAACATCTAGGATCTACGACGTCTGGATGGCTATCTTCGGACCCAGTTCGAGACCATATCATAACTCCCACTCTTGGAATGTGCTCCCTATGGGGATTACTCATTCCGGGTAGTGGATCGTGACTCTCTAGGTCGACGTTTGGAGGAGACCAATCAAATCATGTCGGAGGGTATATACATTTTCAAAATAATTTCTTTCAAATCTCAATTCAACTGGGTCTCATACCCGAAACTCAACGAAATTCCTCAAATCCGATTCAAATCCACATCTACAGGCCTCAGCCTAAATCCACAGTTCAATAGGGTCTCAAACCTGAATTCTCATTTAGTAAACCAAACTGGGACTTAATCCCCATTTCACAATCCAACGGGGTCGCAAGCCCAGTTTCATGATCAACAGGGCCTCAAGCCCGATACCATAAATCAAAGGGGCCCTCGGCCCAATCGTATACCTCAAATAGGCCTCCAGCCCGATTTCTTGTCAAATCAAATGGACTCTAAGTCCGATGGTTTGTAAATCAAATGGGTCTCATGCCCGATTCCATATTTTTGAATCCAAAATCATTTCATCGACTATCATGGAAAACGTAGCACGTATAAGCGCCGTATAAAATCGAAAACCTCGAAATACGTGCAAATACATAAAGACTAAGCTACCACAAACAAATGCACTCATGGCATCACAAAACATGTTCTAAAACACTTATAAAACATTTATGCATGCATCAGTTTAGAAAGAGAGGTCCATTCACAGACCATCCGAAGCCGCACCTCTATATGCGCGCCATAAGCCTTTCCCGGGCCAATCGTCGCCTCCGGGGTTCCCGAACCTATCCAAATCGTAATATAGGGTTACTAACTACTTAAATAACCCCTCATTAAAGTCCCCTAATTTTTGAAATTTTTAATTATTTTTAAAGTCGATCCTAAACCTTCTTACAATCATTTTCTAGCTTTCTACGGCCTCAAAACACACAAAACAATCCTTAAATTACCTGCCCAACGAAGGATGCACGACCCTGTTTTTCCTCCGTCAGTCTGGGCTGCTCAACCCGCTTCCTCCGTCCATAAACATCCTCACAAGCTCATATGCACCTCCCAAACATCACCACATCATTAAAAACGTTCCTAAGCGTTCAAAACCGAAACCCAAACTCTTGAACGTAAAACTTACCTCCAAGGATACCCTGGCCACCGTGCACGATGGCCCATGATCCTGCCACTGTCCAGCACGTCTCAATCCTCCCTCCAACCTTCCTTCACAGTCCAAAAGCAATAGATAAGGATTGAGGAAGGTGGTATGTATGGGTTTCACGGTTTGGGGGCTTTCGGGTTCAATGAAACAAATGAGAGAAAAGGGAAGGATGCATGTATGTGTGAAGCTAGGAAATGGATGAGTGACAGGCCAATTCAAAAATATATAGGGCCCACTAAGGACTAAAGTTCCGTTCGTGCCTCTTAAAACGTGTCGTCGTAAAAAGTTTTTTGGAACTTCCGTGAACCGTAACTTTTCCGTCGAACGTCCGATTTCAACATGCCTCCTGTCTACGGACTCGTATCGACTCGATCTACGTAACGGTCGTCGACCTTCGACCATCGGACCTCCCAGGTCAAAAGTTAGCTTTTCGCCCTCGTTTAGGGGCAAAATCGTAATTTTACCCTGAACATCCGTTAATCCTCAGCTAATCCCCGATTAGTCTCGCTAATCCGTCGTTAAATCTTAATTAATCCCGATAATTCGGGACGGGTCGTCACAATCTTTCCCCCTTCAAGAATTTTGTCCTCGAAATTCAAACTAACCCAACTTCACAACCAAACTGTGGAAATCCAATCATGTCCCACTACTCGGGTACTCTTGTGTAATGTACACATCCGTCATAAACGCCGTACTTGGCGAGACGCACTGTCACCAGAGCCTCAAAGGCTCTAATTCATTCTCGAGAACTACACGTCAGCTCGTACGTCTCACTCGAGACGTCGACACTCGTCGATCTCGCCTATCACTTACTCTTGACAGGTCAGCAATACCAAGCTGACATCAATTAGGCTTTTCAGCCTGATGGTTCTTCTCATTTGACAATCGAAGTCAGTTTTTTAGTCTAACGACCCTTTGCATCCGACAACCGGAGCTGATATCATATTCAGCCTCCGATCCGACAATATCCTCTAGATCCTGCCATCACAATGGCACAAATCATATCTCGTAGGTCATCCTCAAACCTGCGGCATCTACCAACTTCGGTACTCGTATCAGCCAGCACTCACGTTTCCTAGTACTCATACCGACTCCCTCAGCGATTCTTATTGACTCTAGTGAGAGTCACAACAATCTGTACCACTCCGAACGTAATCGGATACCTAATAACTCCATTACCATGATATGTCACAACCATCGTGACCAGCCGGCATTGTTCGGCTCCATTGCGCTTTCACTGCGCTACTCTGATTTCAACTCACTTTCGAGTCCACATATCGTATCTCACATCTCTCAGCAATCTCTGCTGACATCTGGACTCCCCTCGAGTCTCAACTTTTGTCCCACTCGTCCTATCGACACACCATCGACGTCTCACCCATCCGAGGTGTACCTGGACTCCAATCGAATACTTATCTCAGCAGGAGACACACACAGTCATTAGGGTTCCTCTGGCCCGCACTGCTCTAAGCTCTCGGCCCACCTAATTCTCCGAACCCTCTTCATCAACTCTGCTCGAGCACACAACATTCGATGTCCAGGCATCATATCAATATGTCAAAACACATCCGATCATAGTACTCATCGGTTCGATGCTCAATCGTGTGTCACGAGCCAGCCACAATCCATCACAATCTTTATCCTCACATCCAACTCGAGGCATCAGTTATTCATCTCTTCCTGATCGATATCCACGTATTGTCCTCGTCTCCTATTCATCCCCCAACTAATATTTATCTTGTCACCAACTATGCCAAGAGATTCCTCGACCGTCTTACAATACGATTCTCCTCCGCTCCTAT
This sequence comes from Prinsepia uniflora, assembly GCA_032719365.1. Lineage (NCBI taxonomy): Eukaryota > Viridiplantae > Streptophyta > Magnoliopsida > Rosales > Rosaceae > Prinsepia > Prinsepia uniflora. The sequence goes on along the minus strand of CM064869.1, from coordinate 57,673,343 downwards.
CTTAGCCTACTCGGCAAAGCAATTCACTCTAATGACGACCAGACCTCAGTCTACTCTGCTCACAGTCGTCACAATCACCTCGATCACCCTGATCGTTACCACAAACCAATCTTGCTCACCTCAATCCAAATTCATCTCGATCCACCATGGGTCCACTGTGGGTTCAATTACCTTGGGCACTTACTCGTCACATCCAGTGACACTAAATACCATCTACTGCTCAAGTCCTTCAAATTTGACCCACGGTCTAGCTATTCGGTTCTTACACCCTCTTTGAACCCTTTGGCTATCACAACACCTCTCGTCATCCCACCTAGGGAAGAATCAAGGAGAATCCAAGATGATGACATCAAAGTTCATCCTATGTCATCCTCCGGCGCCCAACACTACCTGCTAAAGAGTAGAACACGAGAAGTCTCCTTCATCGACGAAGAATATTCTATGATAATTACTGTAATGCTTAATTCTTTCCTTTCGAATCAAACACGTCCATAGATTCTCTTCGACTTCTATTCATGTCAGCAACCTAATTCGCACGTCCCAATCCTTATGGGATCAATTTCCAGCACCGAACACTCGCGTCGTCTGTCCACAATGACTTAGGGTACCTATCACCAATCCAAGTATAAGCCATATTTCGCACCGCCAAGCCAGGTATAGGGTATACCTCGCACCGAGCCACTTAGGATCCTCTCTGTTCCGATCACTGCCCACCAAACTCGTACGGCTACCACTCTAGGGTACATCTACCAACTCGGTCACAAACTAGGCCCTCAACTCACCCGGACATCATCCACGTGTCCGTAAACGATCTAACTCGCCTATCTGTTTATGACCATTTATGTACATCCAAAAGGATGTCAATTCATCCCAATCTGATGTACCGTTCGATCGAAGAGTCACAACAGGCTCCTGCTGTGATCTGCAGTCAAATCTCTGTGTCAGAACTCGTCCCAATCGCCCCGGGATTAACGAGGGACGCTCCTGATCTAGTCTGACATGGAGTGTCAGACCAGGGAAAATTTGAACCTTTTCTGAGTACGCCAGGATCTGGAGGAGGTATGTGATGTCTCGGTCTCTGCTACAGTCTGCACCGTATTCAACGTGAAGGGCATTGAAAATAGAAAGACTGTGAGAAGACCAAAATAAGAGTTTATGAAACATATTTCATAAAAGACCTTTATGCCCTTCACTAAAAAGCATGCACGCATAGTAAAACCATTTATCCAATCACATATGTTTAAACAACTGCATCCATACGGGCTCCTGCCCAAAACCATTTACAGCAAACCATAACATAGTAAACATATGTGGGATCTCAGCCCAAATCCATTTATCATCATAAAACACAATTTTGAAAACTAGTTGAAATCATGTTTATCCTTTATTTCATATAACCAATCCTGTCACGGTATCTAGAGCTATGCACGTGCTACCCGGGGTCTCAAACCCAAGTCTCTCCAGGGTCCACCCAGGTCAATGTCCGTAGATCAATGACCCTCCCTGGAGGTTATAATCCATATCCTTTCTGAGAGTAAGGAACCCCTCCCTGGAGGTTATAATCCATATCCTTTCTGAGAGTAAGGAACCCAACGGGGGCGACTCCACTCATGCCCGATACGTAAGTCAACTGGGCTCCGAGCCCGATTCGTAAACCAACTGGACCTCGAGTCCGATACGTAAATCAACTGGGCCTCTGGCCCGATGCCTTGTTAAATCAAATGGACCTCAAGTCTGAGAGTTTGTAAATCAAATGGGTCTCATACCCGATCCATATTTCCAAATCCGAAATCGATTCAAGAACCAATTGGGCCTCTGGCCCGAAAACGTAACTAAAAGGGACTTCGAGTCCGAGGGTTTCCAAAACAAATGGGTCTCGAACCCGAGTTTACCTTTTCAAATCCAAAACCGTTTCATGAAATCATTTCCAAAACTATAAGTATGGAAAGTCATCGTAAAACTGAAAACCTCGATTTACGTGCAAGCACGTAAATCGCCTCTAAATGCGTGAAACCATATAATTCACAATCATCCAAATGATCATCATAGAATCATATTTATAAACCATATCAAACATTTATGCATGCATCACAGTTTAGAAATCAAGGTCCACTCACAGACCGTCCTAAGCTGCCGCCTCGGTTTGCGTGTCGTAAGCTTCACCGGGCTAATCATCATTACCGGGACCTCCATACCTGTCCAAATTGTAATTGAGGGTTACTAACTACTTAAATAACCCCTCACTAAAGCCCCGTAATTTTGTGAAATTTTTAAGTATTTTTAATCAAGATCCTAAACCTTCGGACACCCCGAACTATGTCGAGATGATGTCCGATTGACACGAAACCAGTCCCAAAATGTTCGTTACATCGAATAGATGAAATTACATGTTGGAAGTTTCCCCAAAGGGTTGTTCACGCGCCCTCACGCGCCCCAAGAAGGTCCTGCGCGTGGGCCACACATGCTAGGACACTATTCACCTTCTTCAACCTTAAGAAACTCGGTCCACTAGTTTTGAACCGGGCCGAACCGGTTTGGACCAGCGTGGCCAGTTCAACGTCCAATCTCTTCTATTTTCAATCCAATCTTTCCCTTTTTTATTCCGAAACCTTCCAAACATCAAACCCAAACTTTCTAGCTATTAAAAACATTTGAAAACCAAATAAAAACTCACCTTCCATGAACAAAACCGTGGCTTGACCTTCAAGCTCAGTTTTCTAGCCTTCTAGCTTTCCATTTCCATCCAACACGATCCTCCTCAAGTCTCCTTGGTCCCTAGGTCTCATTAGGATCGAAAAGGAGCTCAAAACCATGACTAAAAATCAACTTTCGATTTTTGAATATAACAAGGGCTCTCGGGTTACTCACCTTCGTCGTCCACCACTGTGGCTCCCAGTCCATCCCGTGCCGTCCTAGCCTCTCTCAGTCTCTCCTTAACCTTCACAGAACGTATGGACACAAGTGTGGTGGTGGTGGTGTGTCGTGTGGGTTGTTTGCTAAGTGAGGATGGAGGAAATGGAGGGGAAACTTTCGGGTTTGTTTGAAGAAGCAGAGAAGAGATGATGATCAAGTGAGAGAGAAGAAATGGACGGTAGTGATGAGGGATTAGATAAGATGGATGGTTAGGATGAGAAGTGGGTGGGTTTAAACTATAAAATAATTAAAATAATATTATTTAATTATGACAGATCCACAAATTAGGGGTTTGGGCCAATGGGACTTGTCACTCATCCATGGGTCCCACCTAAATATCTGACCAATCAGATTATGCCACTTAATCATCGCCTCGTAATGCGTGTATAGTGTAACCGAACTTCCGTGACCCATAATTTTCCCGTTCGAAGTCTGATTTCAGCGTGCCACCTATCTATGGATTCGTATCGTCCCGATCTACGTAACGGTCCTCGGCCGTCGGCCATCGGACCTCTCAGTCCAAAAGCCAACTATTTGCCCCTTTCAACTAAATTACCAAAATACCCATGAACTTCCGACTGTCATAACTTATTCCTCGAATGTCGGAATTGGACGTGCCACTTGTCTATGAAATCGTGACATCCAGAACTACGTCACAGTCATCGGCCAAATTCCATTTGACCGCCTGAACAAAAAGTCAACGTTTTACCCACGACCAGGGGCAAAACGGTCATTTTGCACCTTCCGTCCGCAAGTACCCCACTAATCATCGATTAACCTCACTAATCATCGATTAACCTCACTAATCCTTGATTAGTCATTCATCTAATCCCGAAATTTGGGATGGGTCGTTACACTCTGCCTATCATCAAATATGACCAACCGGTCACTAATACCCATGACAGAACTCGCGTTGTCCATTTATACCTTTTCTGTCTAATCACCACTCAGTCATTTCAATCACTACTGGGATAGAGTCCTCGCCCAGTTCAACTACTGCTGGGTTCCACCCAGCTCATCTCCATCCTACCTGTCATCTCGACACAACTCCTCAGAATCTACAATAGTCGACAAATCCTTTTTGTTGTGTAGTGGTAGAAACCAACCATGAGCACAACCCGACTGAGATACCCTCAGCTCGTGGCTCGTCGTCTTCCCTCGTTATCGTCCTCGCATCACCGCCGCGCAGAGTCCGAATCGATTAAATCCTAGAACTTTGCTCAAACTGAGCCATTGCCACTCATCTCTGCTCGGGTCGGAGGGGATCTACCTCCCTCATACTCCACGACTCCAGGTACGACCATTCCGACAATCCATATTAGAAAATGAATGTTCCTGAACGTCCCCCGATTCTCACCAACCAACACCAAATCCAGCCTCGATGGTGGTACCTACCTCGAGTTCGTGCAGACACAACCCACACACATCACCATCGAGACTCCGAACCTATGCGATCAACTCACCGCCGGTACCAACTGCTCAACACACAACATCAGATGATCGGTCCTCCTCGAAATTTGATCCATAAGCACTGCTCTCCTGGTCACTCGTTCAATTAACTACCTACTCGGGTTATCGTAACTCGTCTGCTCCCTGCAGCACGTCCATCCTGACCGATCCAATGCTCTCGACTCCAAAACGCCGTCGTAAGCCGCTGCTAGCGTCCAGTCAACCAGTAACTACCCTTTGAGGATCTCGTCCTCTTCGTAACTCTACGGCTGGGAGCCGTTGGTCTTCACCAGAAATTGGCTGTAATCCGTGTCTAACACTGTGCAAGCGCTACATGCGCAAACGCATCTGACCATGCCACACAACCACTACTCCGGGGCAGCCAGTTGACATCCCTTCGGGATTTAACACACATAAACATGGCATCCCACGCCAAGTAAAATCACTCGTTCCTATCCCAAACAGTCTCAACTATGGTCATCGGGCGCTTGACTGCTCCTAGCGGCACAATCTTCGATCCTTGTACTTTTGTTGTGGACAATCCTAATGTCCTACCTTAGCTAATTCTACGTTGCTCCAATCTATGTTAGTCATTACTACTCGACGGTCCCGAATCTCGGGTCGTCATACCATGTCTACTAGTCTACTGGATCCTATCTCCAGTAACGCTACGACTCTAAGCTATCGGGCTCACAAGTACATTGATCCTACTAGGGATCCAACCTCTCGGAAAACACGGCATTCCATGCCAATTGAACCCTAAACCATCGTAACTCGTGCCAAAAGTAACCTAACCATGCTCGATTCCACCGAATCTTCATCCTATTACCCTAACTATCAGGTTGATGATGGGCTGTTACCACCGCAGAGACATCACATCCTCAACCTGTGCGCCACTCTAAGAGTAAAACACGCTCTGATACCACTTGACAGAACCCGTCCCAAATCCCCTGGGATTAACGTGGGACGTGCCTGCTCCCATTTGACACGAAGTGTCAGACTATGGATAATTCCATCCTTAGCCCAACCGAGACTACCAGAGAGCGTCAGGATCCGGAGGAGGAGTGTGATGTCTCGGTCTGTGCTATATCCTGCATCCGCGATCAACCTGAAGGGCATTTAAAACTTCAAAATTCATGAGTGGACAAAACAAACATTTTTAATAAAAACATTTCATAAAATGACATTTATGCCCTTCATTAAAAACATGCAAGCATTCAAAAATCGTTTATCAAAACATTCACAAAACCGTTAGGGCCTTGGCCCGAAACTGCAAATCAATACATGGGAACTCAGCCCAAAAACCAATCATGTGGTCTGCCCAAATCATGTCATGTGGGTCCCAGCCCAAAACTATTCTCAGTGAAATACCAACCATAGAACACGGGGTCTCAGCCCAAACGAATTTCCGTCAAATCTCATACGTATATCCATACATATAACCCATCCTCGACATCTCATATGCCAAACTCAGGGCACACAGCCCCTAGGGGAAAAATCCTCGATATCTATCACGATTCATCTATATAAGTGTGCACACTACTCGGGGTCTCACTCCGAGTCTACCCCAGGAATTCCAAATCTGGGAGGCTCTATCCAACATCCAGGATCTACGACGTCTGGATGGCTGTCTCCGGACCCAGTCCGAGACCATATCATAACTCCCACTCCTGGAATGTGCTCCTTATGGGGATTACTCATTCCGGGTAGTGGATCGTGACTCTCCAGGTCGACGTCTAGAGGAGACCAATCAACTCATGTCAGAAGGTATAACATTTTCAAAATACTTTCTTTCAAATCTCAATTCAACTGGGTCTCATACCCGAAACTCAACAGGATTCCTCGAATCCGATTCAAATCCACTTCCACAGGCCTTGGCCTAAATCCACAGTTCAATAAGGTCTCAAACCCGAATTCTCATTTCTTAAACCAAACTGGGACTTAATCCCGATTTCACAATCCAACGGGGCCTCAAGCCCGGTTTCACGATCAATAGGGCCTTAAGCCCAATACCATAAATCAACGGGGCCCTCGGCCAGATCGTATACCTAAAATGGACCTCCAGCCCGATTTCACATTCCTCACAAGCTCGTATGCACCTCCCAAACATCACCACATCATTAAAAACGTTCCTAAGTGTTCAAAACTGAAACCCAAACTCTTGAACGTAAAACTTACCTCCAAGGATACCCCGGCCACCGTGCACGATGGCCCACGATCCTGCCACCATCCAGCATGTCTCAGTCCTCCCTCCAACCTTCCTTCACTGTCCAAATAGGCAATAGTTGAGGATTGAGGAAGGTGGTATGAATGGGTTTCACGGTTTGGGGGCTTTCGGGTTCAATGAAACATATGAGAGAAAAATGAAGGATGCATGTATGTGTGAAGCGAGGCAATGGATGAGTGACACTTTTCACTCATCCATTGGTCCAATTCAAAAATATCGAGGGCCCATTCAAGGCAAAAGTCCCCTTCTTGCCTCGTAAAATGTGCCATCGTAAAAAGTTATTCAGAACTTCCGTGAACCGTAATTTTTTCGTCGAACATCCGATTTCAACGTGCCGCTTGTCTATGGACTCGTATCGACTCGAACTACGTAATGGTCCTCAGCCTTTGGCCATCGGACCTCCCATGTCAAAAGTTAACTTTTTGCCCTCGTTCAAGGGGAAACTGATAATTTCACCCTGAACGTCCATTCATCATCTGCTAATCCCAGATTATTTTCGCTAATCCGTCATTAAATCTTAATTAATCCCGATAATTCAGGACGGGTCATCACATAGTAACTGTGAAACGACTGCGCCCATACTTTTAGGCACACGAAACCAAGGTCGTCACCAATAAACTTCTCTGATAGGTCCTCCAGAAACCCGACACCTCGGGTAGACTGATCAAATGGGCCATTAAGCTCAATGAGTTCGATATCAGCTATGTCGCCAAAACTTGCAGAAAAAGGGCAGACCGTGGCTGACTTCATCGCCGACTATTCCTACCAGCCCACACAGTGCAAGCCTCCCGACAACACTGCCCAAGGAGAATCTCCCGCCAAGGTCAAGCCAATGCAGTCTAACGACCCCTCCCCCCCCTCGATCCCACACGCATATGTTGGACACTATATGTCGATGGATTCGCCTGCCACAGTGGATCGGGAGCTGGTCTAGTCCTCACTTCTTCCGACCAGATTAAACTTGAGTATGCTCTCTGCTTCAGCTTCAGAGCCTCCAACAATGAGGCAGAGTTTTAAGCCCTCTTGGCTGGCCTACTTCTTGCCTAAAACATGGAAGCTAAGCAATTGTGAATCTTCAGCGACTCCCAGCTAGTTGTCAGCCAGATAAATGACGACTTCGAGGCTAAGGATGAGTCCATGACTCTTTACATGACCCTTGCCAAGCAACTCCTCCAAGCTTTCCCAGCGTTCGAGATCGCAAAGATCCCACTGTCGAAAAACAGTCATGCCGATGCCCTCGCTCGAATCGCGTCATCTCTCGATGAGAAGGAAGGACGACGGGTTTTGGTCGAAGTCCAACACAGGCCCAGCACTAGGCCGAACCCTGTATGCACTAGGCCGAACCCTGTATGCACCATCAACACCAGCACAACTTGGATGGACCTATCAAGGCCTACCTGTAGGATGGTTCTCTTCCGGACGACAAACTCGAGGCTAAGAAAATAAGGAGACAAGCCGTTCGTTACACCATTCAGTACGACAACTTCTACAAGCGTGGTTTCACCACCCCCGCTTTTTAAGTGTCGTACATCAGACCTAGGGGACTACGTTCTCAGAGAAATGCACAAAGGAATATGAGGAGACCATTCGGGTGCACACACTTTGCACACAAGGCTTTCCGCCAAGGCTACTTTTGGCCAACAATACTCGCTGATGCTACTATACTCATCCAGAAGTGCGACAAATGTCAACGGCACGCCCAGAGTCCCCACCTACCAGCCGAACACCTCGCTTTAGGCTTCGACATTGGGCCGGGCTTATTAAATAATTTTTAAATTTGCGGGCCGGGCCGGGCGGGCTTAATGACATAAAAAAGAGCCCACGGGCTTTTATCGGGCCGGGTTTATATCGGGCTTTTCGGGTCGGACCTATTAAGCCCACTTGGATCGGGTTTACGTGGGCTTTTGCAATAAATTATGTCTCAAATTTTAAAATTACAAAAAAATATTAATAATGAAAAAAAATACACAAGGGTGCAAAAATGTGGTCTCGTTAAAATAAAATACTCAAGGGTCTAAAAACGTTGGGCTTATTAAGTTGGTGGATGAGTGGTTAGGGTTTGTATTGGGTATTGGGCATTGAGTATTGAGTATTGGGTTTTTAAAAATAAATTAGGTGGGACTTGGGGTTGAGATTTGGGTTTGGGTTGAAATATTAGTATTAAGAATGAATTGAGTATTAATTTTTAAATAATAAATATTTTATATTTTCGGGCTTATGGGCCGGGTTTATTACGGGCGGGTCGGGTTGGGCTTATCGGGCTTTATCGGGCTCGGGCCTATCGGGTTTGAACACCATAAGCCCAAGCCCAGCCCGCTAACTCTCGGGCCGGGCTGGCCACGACCCATAGCGGGTCGGGCCGGGCTTTTGTCCATCGGGCTTATCGGGCCCCCATAAGCCCATGGGCTTTTTGGGCCAAATGGTGAAGCCTTCCTCGCTTCCATGATGAGCCCCTGGACTTTTTCACAATGGGGACTCTAACTGATAAGGCAGATGCCTACGGGCAGAGGGAAAGTAATCTTTACCGTGGTGGTAGTGGATATTTTACCAAATGGGCCGAAGTGAAGCTCCTGACATTCATCACAACAGCTCAGATCGAAACCTTCGTGTATCAGAATATCATATGCTATTTTGGAATTTCGCGCACTATCGTGACTGATAATGGGAAGCAATTCGACTGTAATCGCTTTAGGGAATTCTGCCAGACTTACGACATCAAGCTACTATTTGCATCACCGACCCACTCCCAATCCAATGGACAGGTGGAGGCCGTCAACAAAAACATCAAAAACAACCAAAGAGCACGCTCGGCCAGACCTTCCTTTGGTATCGGCCTCAGGTCCAATGACCGCATAACTTTTAATCGGCCTACTATCCAACTTCTAGGACCTCGAACTGGTCATAACTTTTAATTGGCCTGCCTTAAACATGTTCACAAATACCAAGATCAAAATTGCTATAGTAACCCTCCCATTGCTATAGTAACCCTCCCATTGCTATAGTAACCCTCCCATTTAAACTGACTTAAACATCGGAGACTATTAGGCTGGCACCACACCGGTGTCTCTTTGTCCTTACCCTTTTCCTGTGCAGTTCTTACAATCCCGAAAGGAGCAGTAAAGAAGCTCAGCGAGGCGAGTTTAGGTTGACCCATTTCTTGCATTAACAAACGTCATTAATTTGTGTTGAAGGCAGAACTTGGAGCCCTAAATTTGGTAAAAAAATGAGTCGTCGATATAGCAAATTAAAATCTGCACTTTCTGTTGAATACAAAACAGGCGCACACTGCCTCTTAAAAGATGATGTGCAACAAGGTTGTGCTTGGCAATAAGGTTGAGCACAGCGGTAAGATTATGGTTAAGCACCGTTGACTCCAATCGATTTTCCTCACCAACTCCGCTCCTCGCTGTTGGCGCTGGAACTCACAACGATGGAAGTCTCGATGCTGGCGATGAAAAATTTAGTCCCTATGCTGAACATTTCGGCGTTGTCGGTGCTGAAAATTACGATGCCTGAAGTGACGGCGCTAGTAGACTTGGCGTTGAAAATTACGACCGCAACCTGGTGGGAAATCTCTCACGATTGAGATGAAACGACGCGATGAATGATATGTGCTGCTTGGATTGAAGTTATTAGAAAATTGCCTCACATAGACAAAACGACTGCCAAAATTGTTGGGAACGAATGGGCACTTGAAAACAAAAAGATTGACGCTGAGTGCTTAGAGGGCCTTATTAGAATTTGATTCCTTCTCCCTTCTAGCATAATAGAATCAAGCTCTGGTAACAATGTTGGTATAGGATCTTCTGAATGTATTACAATGTGGTGATGCCAATTGAGAGAATGAGCATATAAAGATTGAATACATAATCAATCTCACGTTGAATTGAATTGAGATTATTTTTGTATGATGTGAGTACTTACATAAACTCACTTCTACCCTTTTTAAAAAAAATAGATTTATTCATAAGCATGCAGTTATATTCTTTGGTATATATAACTGTTTATGAACATTTGTAACTTTCGAAGAGAATGTGTTTTATGACCACATGTATATTGGTATATTAATATTATAGTGTATCTCCATACATATGCACACACAATGTAAGTAAGACTATGATCTTCATCATATTCCAACAATGCGGACCTATCAAGCCTCAATGATCGGAAATAATACAAATGATCGAGTTGCATGTAATTGGAAAGTAAGATGGAAGCTAGCTCATAGATATACCATTTAATTTACCATAGTGCTATTCAATTGCTTTAAATTAGAATTGCGACTCGTTTGGCAATGATCATAGCAATCACGTCAAAAATCCATTTTTTATTAATATATTACTTGCTAAATATGTTAATTAGTAGATTTATTGTCAAATAATAAATAATATTTTAATATATTTTAACTGGGAGCTATATTAATAAATGCCTGAATGATTTCTTGCAATTAATGTCCTCATTAGGGGAGATTTATTTATTATTAAAAGTCAATTAATATAAGATAAAAACAAGAATACCTCACATAATTGGGGAAGATTGTTACATAAAAGTAAAAGTTCCGGGGGCCAAAGTGAAAATGAGGAAAAGGGTGTTTCCCATTGTATAGTGCTCCGAGAAAAGAGACCTGGTTCATCACAGAGGAAACGAAGGTTTTTCAAACTCCTCCGAAGTCCAAGGTTAGTCCTCCCATCACCCAATTCATCCATCAGTTTATGAACTTAAATTTCTCATTTCATTACGCTCAATGTCTCAGATCTTTTGCTACACTCATTATTGACTGTTACATGGATAAGTGTGGAATTTTTGGCTTTATATTTGTTTGTTTGTAATGGGCAGATGTTCAGTTTTGTAGATTTGCTGGTGTTTGGGTTTTCGCTTGAGTTTTGGTAGGGACTGTTTGGTTGATGGGAACATGTAGGAAATGAGAGGAAATTTGACATTAAATTGGGGAAAAATTAAATAACATGTTAAAGTTTGACACTTTTTTGAGATTGATTTAGGGTTCTAACGAAGTTTCCTAAATAGTCAATCCAGCTTGCCCAACTGTTGGTGGCAAGTATAGATGAGTTAGGATTTTGTACGAAAGATACGCCGAACCAAGTTTTTGAGATTTTTATAAGCATTTCTTTTTCCCATTGCTATAATGGCCTGTGCAAGATAGGATTTTGAATCAGGATTTGATTCTCTGTTACTTGAGAAAACATGGAAAGTTGACAATAAACTTTGAACATTTTTCTATTTTCATAACTGTTTCGCAGGTTGCATGGATTTCTCTGCTCAAGTGTCAGAGAAGAAGCATTGCAACTTTGGTTGCAAATTCTGTGACCGGTAACTTTTTTTATTTATTGTGTGCATAAAAGTCAATTTTCAGAAGAAAACTGGAATAAATTAAGTGTTAAATTCGATATGGAGAAGCTTTTGTTTTTGCTGGAGCCTGCATCTATTACTCTAATTGTGACGGCAGTAGGTGTGACTTTTGGATCTGCATTTCGCGCTCTTAATTATGGGAAAGAAATGGAGAAAAATCGTGACTTGTCAGAAACATCAATTACATTAGATAGGTCCCAAGCACTCATGATTCCTGTAATGAGCTCTATAAGCTTGCTTTTGATGTTCTACCTGTTCACTTCTGTCTCGCAACTCCTCACTGTATTCACAGCAATTGCCTCCATTTCCTCCCTATTTTTCTGCCTATCTCCTTATGTAGCCCAGTTGAAGTCACAAATTGGTTTTTCTGACCCATATGTGTCGAGGTGCTGCTCCAAGTCATTTACACGATTCCAAGGGATGTTACTGTTGTTATGCATTGGTACGGTTGCTGCATGGCTTGTTTCTGGACATTGGGTATTGAACAATTTGTTGGGCATTTCCATATGTATTGCCTTTGTGAGCCATGTTCGTCTTCCAAACATCAAAATTTGTGCAATGCTCCTTGTCTGCCTTTTCGTATATGACATATTCTGGGTTTTCTTCTCTGAGAGATTTTTTGGGGCAAATGTGATGGTATCAGTGGCAACACAACAAGCCTCAAACCCGGTTCACACTGTTGCAAATAGTTTGAGTCTTCCTGGGCTGCAAATGGTAACAAAGAAGTTGGAGCTGCCTGTGAAGATTGTCTTTCCCAGAAACTTATTCGGTGGATTGATTCCTGGAGATGCCCGAGACTTCATGATGCTCGGTCTTGGTGACATGGTATTTTCTTTTTTCATCAATTGGAAACTTTAACGTATTGTAACTCTTGAATATTGATGGTGTCTTAATTTTTTTACTTCGAAAATCTAATTTTGTGTTACGTTTTTTTTGTTGTGTTTCATCCGTACTTATATTTATAGTTGCCAGACTACCGGGTAAGATTCAAAATGCTATAAACATTTTGGGCTAGTCCCTAAAGCTAAATTTAGTATTGTTGTTATTCCTTCATCAATAACTCCTGGACAATTTGATAAGAGGATAGTGAAGCAAGTATCAATCAGCAACTTGTTGAATATTCCGGTTGTGCTGTACATTCTATCAGGTCATTAAAAGTAAAATTACTTGATCAACTGATTGGTTTAGGCTAGGCCTTTCTCATAATGCCGGGTCCTTAAGATCCTCTCATTTTAGTGTATTATTTTGAAATTATCTCAGTTATATTTTATTATGACTAGTTACTTCTATCCTGCAAACAATTTGAAAATTTAATTTTGTTCATGTTTTATTGCAGGCAATTCCTGCCATGCTTTTGGCATTAGTCCTATGTTTTGATCATCGAAGGAGCAAGGATTCAGTAAATCTGTTGGATATGCATTCCTCAAAAGGGCACAAATATATTTGGTATGCCCTTCCTGGATATGCGATCGGACTGATTACTGCTTTAGCAGCTGGCATTTTGACCCACTCACCTCAACCTGCCCTTCTTTATTTGGTAATTATTTTTCTTGTTTTAAAGTTTGTCGAGTTCTTTCCCATTCTCTTATGAGAGTTTCTGGTTGTTTCCATTTCTAAGATTTGGTTTCTTCAGATGCTAAACTTGCATTGCCTCTTCTGGGTTGCTTTAGTCGTTGGAGTGAGCTGATGGAAGATTTGATTGCATCTCTTGACCATCTTTTTATTTTTTCTTGTCTTCTTGGTGAATATAGGTGCCTTCTACGCTGGGGCCGATTGTTTTCATATCTTGGATAAGGAAGGAACTACCAGAACTATGGGATGGACCGTTGCCGAACGTGAACGATAAGGCTCATCAGATAGAAGTATGAGCCACTCATGTTTGCCGCCGATGGGCACCACCTTAGGGATTTGCTTGGAGAGCAAACTGGAAGATGTACATTCACCTGGAATGGGAAGGCCTACTCCTAGTCCCAGTCCTAGTTGAAAAACCTGATAGGAAATTAGCAATCATATCTATTTTCTGAAACTTGACACTTCCAACACTTCAGTTTTTGTTCTGCAACCTTCTAATGAAGAAAATATATGTATTAATATTACACAAATCTCTTTGAAATAAAAAATTAAAACTTTTCTTGATAGATTATCCTGATTTGAACTGCCGAAAAAAAACTTGAACATAAACAAGGAGAGCACAGGACACAGAAGTTGCAAAAACAACAAATGGCTTGGATTACCAAAATAAAATAAAATTATTAGATGTTATGTCTTATAATACGATTGAATTATTTCTTATTTTAAGGTATATTACTCTAACAACATCTCCAATAAGGCAATAACACCTCACTACCATCTAGTTAAAGGGTTCAACTATCTTGAAAGTCTAGCAATCCTGCCATTCGAGTTTAACACTCGTAAAAAGTTCAGGTCAACACTCTTAATAAAAAACTAAAATTGATGCCCAAATGAATTTCTACTATTATCATATAAAAATGAATTTCTACTAAACCCCCGGGGTGGTGGTGGTGAAGGTTCACCAAAAAGTTGATATTTAGAAAAAGACTTTTTAGGTAAGTGCATCATGAATTCGCATGAAAGTCACACTTTGTACCTTATGTTGGTTATTCATTCACTTAATACCATGAAATAGTTGAGTTGACCCATTCAGCTCATTTTCCATTACACCTGTTTCATTTGGCATGAAAGTGTCTATGTTGCAGTTACGTGGATAAAAATATAATTATTTGACAAAGGCTAATTATGGAACTTTACAATTGACGCCCTTAATTCCCAAATCAAAGTGAACAATCCCAAATTGAAACCCTGTTTTGAAAATTCCAATCTGCGACTTCCCCTCCCACGTCGACGCAACCTAGGTCTTCCCTTCCCTCGTCGACTCGACCTATGTTCTTCCCTTCCCTCATCGTCACGACCCAAGTTATTCCCTTTCCTCATCGACGTGACCTAGGTTCGAAGAATTAGAGATGAACGAGCTTGAAGCAAGAAGTTGCGACTACATGAAGAAATATTTCGTGGACTGACATACATCCAAGCAGGAGATTCCAAGCTTGTTTAAATGTAGGGAAGCAATTGTGGGTTTTGAGAATGGTTCGTTCCTGAAATGTGCCATAGGTGAAAGACAATTATACCTTGATTATTGAGGAAAACTGGGAAAATAGAAGAGGATTTGAAGAAGATTAGAGCTTGGACAAGGAAGTTATGGGTTGCTCTAATTGTAACTTGGCTTGTGGTGATCTTTAAGGAGATTGAATTTTAGGTTTAGGGACTGCCTAACAATCCATTTTTGTAATAGATGCTAAAAATTAAGTTGTAATGGCAATGTAATTTAGCATATAATTGTTCTGGCAATGCAATGAGCGATGGTTATTTCTTGAGGATGCAGTGATATATATGTCAAATTAGGCTAATTATTCTGTTACAGGGTGCAAAGTCTGGCAAAAAAAGACCATAACTAGGATTTCAAATGATGCATTTAAACACTAATATGTTAGTACAAAGTGCAAAGTGAGACATCAGTGCGAGTACAGAGTGTGTTTTATTGGCCAGACATATGTAATGAACTATTCCTAAAATCTATAAGCAAGAGAAGAGAAGAACTTGAAATTGAAAACATAATTCATTGCACAAAAACAACTATTGAAGCAAATTATATCCAATAGCATTGTCAACTATTGCATAAGTGGGCCATTTTGTCTGTTGCATGGTGCATTTAAACTCAAAAGTGCTAGTACATGATGTAATGTGACACATCAGTGCGAGTACAGAGTGTATTTAATGACAGGACTCGTTTCGAAAGGACTTTGATAACTGTGTCTAGTCCTGCTCCCGTCTGACAAGTCAACTGAAGTTCCAAAAATACCATCAGCACTTATCAGACAAGAGATGACTGTATTGATTCCCGCTCATGCCGCTGCCTCTTAATCAGCCCCAATTTTCATGCCACGTCCTAAAGGGTCATAAAAAACATCAAAGGTGCGAGTGGACAAAAATAACATCATTTGAAAATACATTTAAAAAATGAAACTATTTACCCTCCAACTTAAAACACGCATGCATGGAGTAAAACATGGGAAACTGGATTTCAAATCATATCACATAGAAAATACGTGGGACCCACAATTCATCAAAAGCCTGTAGCCCAAATTTTCTCGAAATTTGTTTCATCAAATTAGGTAAAACCTCTGGACATAAGCATCAACATCAAACTGATCACAATGACCATCAACAACAGTACTAGTCATCAGTACTTAAATATCAATCATACTGATCAAACAATACTACTCACAAGTGCATAGACATCAGTCATAATATCACAATATCACATTAGCACTACTCACAAGTGCAAAATCAATCACACAATCACATCGACATTATGCGTAGGCCACCACCAAGCCATATTCTCGGGATCAGACACATATGAGCTCAACCCTCGGGATCAGACACATATGAGCTCAACCCTCGGGATCAGACACATCTGGGTGAATACCACATTCTCAAGGTCAGACGCATCCGGGCGGTACATCCAGGCTCAATCGCATCCGAGAAGACAGCATACCATGACAACTCTGGGATCAGACACATCTGAGTGGAACTCCCAGGATCAGTCACATTCGGGCGAATAATACATCCCCAGGGTCAGACACATCCGAGTAGTCTCCTCAAGCTCAGTCGCATCCAGAGGGTGCAAACAACTCACTAAGCCAACCACTAGGCTTTCATAAAACCCTTGACTCAAAATCAAGCAAAACCATTTCTAACAGGGTCTCAAGCTCAAAACATCATTCTGTGAAATCATCGTAAAAAATGTCCATAAATCTGAAATCATCAATGCAATCATATAATCACATTTGACTCCAAATACAAGTCAAATTAATTTCTTAACCAGGGCCTGAGCCCAAAATACCATTTTCACACAAATCTGTAAAATATTGTCCATAAAGTAGTGAATAAATCCACAAAATCGTCAAGTAATCATATCAAATCATCATTTAAATCATTTCAACTCAAATCATGCAATAAAATATGGAAAACATTTACTATGAATGCATGACAGTTTATAAAAAAATTATCCACTCACACATTGTCCACGCAGTTCAATTTCCGAGCCATGCTCTTTTCCGTAATTCCAAGAACCACCAATCCTATCAAAAATAATTATCAAGGGTTACTTCTATCCCAATTAACCTTACAATACAATACCCTAATTTTTCGGGATTCAAATATGTATTAAAAACGTAACATAACACTTTGGACCCTCAAAACTATATCGAAATGGTGTCCGATCGACTCAAAATCTACGCCACAATGTTCGTTACATTGATTACATTAAAAGTCATGTTGACCATACCTGGAGAAATTTGCTCACGTACCCCCACACGCCTCTTACTGTTCATCGTCTTCTTGAGCCGTTTCCTCTGCAAACGGGTCATTTGACCCCGTTCCATGACCTGATTCAAAACCTGAATTTTCGAGTTCAATTCTCTCAATTTTTTCATATAATTGATCCTATTGATGTCTAGAAACAATTCTGTAATCTCTAACATGAATATCTCACCTTCAATTCATAACTCGAAATCATAATTTTCGGCCAAGGTTTCCATCATTCAAGTCAAGCCTTCCTGGGTCTGTTTTCAGCAATTTTCTGCTTGATTTTGGTTGTAAGGAGTCAATAATCACAATTATGGCCTCAATTTCACTCATTAAACCTTCAAAAATCAAATTTGAATTTGAGGTCCATGGTGGGTTTCGAGTTTTCTAGGTAATTTTTGGGTTTCCTTTCGAGTCTGAGTTCTCCTTCTTCATCCCTTTCTTTTTTGTTTTTCTCCTCTTCTTTGAAATCCCTTCTATGTTTGTTCTCAATTCCCAGGTGAAGAGATGAGGTATGATGGGGTTTCATTTCTTTTTGGTTTGTTTTTGGGTTCTCAGCGCCAACATACACGAATACCACAACCTAGCAATAACTCTCACAATTCAAATGCCAATAATTTTAGCCTTATGGTGACAGGTGTCACCAATCCACCAACCCTTTTTGTTGAGTCATCAGAATCACCAAAAAGACCAAATTGCCCTAAGGTACAAATTACAAAAATGCCCCTCATCATTTTAGCCCCATAATGAATCAGCCCAAACTCCGATTTTGACATGCCGCCTATCTACGAACTCAAGACTCTGAGACCTACGCAACGGTCATAAAAAATGTGCAAAAAGTATCCCAAATAAAAAGTTAACTTTTGACCACCACATTTACAAGGGCAAAACGTTTATTTCCTTTCAAATATTTGGAATTACCTTTTCTGAATTTCTGAGTCGTCACATTTAAACTCAAAACTAGCATACACCAAGCAAGCATGCACCTAACTAGCATTCACCAAACAGCCATACGCCTAACAAAATGCACCAAACTAATCCCAACTACAAAACCCTAAGCCAAACATTCTCGATACTACTTTTTCCTCCTTGCTGGAGATTTAAACCTTAGTTTCATAGGAGGAGAGACTTGAGTCAATGGAGGATTATTTGGTCAAGGCTGTGTTTGTGGTTGAGGAGATCAAGTGATCTGAGACAAGTCTAGCGCAGTTGGAGGTAGTTGTGATTGGGGTTGGAGTTTGGGTTGGGATTCTGATTGGGGTTGGGGTTCTAATTGAGGTTGGGGTTTTATTTAGGGTTGGGGGTTCTATTTGGGGTTAGGGTTCTGCTTGGTGTTGGGCTTCTTTTTGGGGTTGGACTACTATCCTTTTTGCTTATCTGCAGTCCTTGGGGCATCTGCACTTCTTGTTAATGCATGCTTTGCACTTGTTCCACTTGCCTTAGCTTGTGCCTTCCTTGCTTTAGGTTCCATTCTTTTCCTTCTCAAGCTTTCTTCCTTGTCTGTGATAGGCTCATGTGAATTAAGACAAGCAACAAACAAGCATTCAAATAAACATCCAAAGAAGGTAAACAATCATTTTTAACTAAATTGATTTATACCTTACATTTGTTAAGCCTATGCCCCAATTGGCCACAATTTTTGCCTTTCATCTCAGTGTGGAACCTTCCAAGCTTTGTTGGATTTTGAGATAGTTTTTCCCCACCAATAGACTTCTTCCTGCTTTTCCTTGGTCTGCCTAGTTGTTAGTGGTATATTAGGGGTTTCAAAGGAGGCAAACCCGAGGACTACCATTGATCTTTAATTGTCATTAACTCAATGATCTTCTCATAACATCTCAGATAAGCCTTTTTTCTATAGCATTCATGTAGATAAACTTCTAGGTTCCCATGCATTCTGGCTATTGTTGCACAAGCATGTGGGAGTGATATTCCAGATAAATCTCATTCTCTACATGAACATTTCCTAAATTTCAACTCTACTCTATACTACCTCCCACTTTGATGACTAACTTCGAATACTTCATTCCCTGCATGCCTTGTAACATACTACTAAGCCTCTTTCTATTTCTTCTCCAAAATATGCCTTTTCCTTGGACCTGTTTGATGCCCCCACCAATTCACAGCTGTATGCTTCCTTGTAGAGTACAACATCATCAAATACGTTCTGATTCACTCAAGTAAGGTTATTATAGGCTTGTCCCTAACTAGCAATATTGACTTATTGAATGCCTTGTTAAGGTTGAACAGAAGAATATCACACTTGAAAGCTGTGTTGAAATGGGACCTTGTCCACTGTCTTGAATTCATCTTGCTTAACTAATCATGGGCAACAGGACTCAAATCAACCATTTTCTTCATCTTAGAGTGGTACTAGGCCACAATGGTGCATCTTGAGATATTTTCAAACTGTTCCTTCAATGCTAAACCCTTGCGTTAAATTTTGCATACATGTGTCTGGTACAATGCCTATATTATGCTCTTGGAAACAACTGCCCCACAGCCTCAAGTAAACCCTTTTACTTATCTGTGATGAAAATGTATCTTTCACTGTTTTGAATCTTCAAATGCACTGCCAACAGCTTAAGGATCCACTTCCAGGAGAAGTAGCACTTAACGTACACAATGGCATAAGTTATAGGGAACATGCCATTGCTTGCATCAAGTGAGATAACACTCAATATTTTCCCATTGTGGGGACGTTTTATGTGAGCGCCACCCAACCCAATGAAAGGCCTACAACCATTCAGCCAACCCTCTTTGGAAGCACCTAAGTAGACATATACCTTTTGAAATCTAAAATTTCCATCACCTCAATTTCAGCCTTAAGTTTTACTGTGCTGCCACTGTTAACTTTAACTAGCTCCTCAAAATAGCCCATAAGCTTTTCATATTGGGACAAGTAAGCCCCCTCAAGAATATGAAAGGCCATCTTTATTATCCTATAACATTGAGTCCTACTAGGTCTATATCTAGTTCCTTGATTAACGAAATCTTGGAATTCACCAATATCCCACTTTTTACTTGTAAGCTGCCTAATGTATTTCACCTTCATCCACATGGTATTGAAGTGATAATTGCTAGTACTCTGGCCACATATATGTACTCTATTGTAAGTTTTAACTTGCAGGTAGCTCTTATCATTGGGTCGGGTTAGGCAAGCTTGGCCCAAATTTTTTGAGCTTGGATCGGGCCGGGCCGAGCCTATCTCATAATTTGAAAAGTTTTGGATCGGGCCGGGTAGGATTGGTCACAAATATGAAAACCCATGCCTTTTGTTGAGCCGGATTTGGGCCAGATTTTTATCGGGCTTTACGGACTGGGCCTAATAAGTCTATTTGGATTGGGCTCAATTGGGCTTTTAAAAGTTATTCAATAATTACAGAGCTCGAAAAAAATATAAAAGACATGAAAGAGGGATTTTACGATTTGTTGAATTATGTTTATTAATATAATCCAATGATATTATCAGATAGAAAATATACATTCCAATGATAGTACAACCTAATGATAATATACTTATCAAAGTTTTAGTTGCATGATATTACCGATGTTGGCATCTCAAGGAGAATGAACAAAAGCTGATGATATGGAGGGAGAGCTGATGATAGACAATGAAAAAAAACTGCATTACTTTTCCAACCTAATAGCTCTCTATTGGGGAAAATAATGGGCTTATGAGGAGTGTTGACAAATTTAAATCTAAGACTAGGACCACCAACTGGTACCCAATCAACATGCATCCATCAAAGAGGACCATACAAAAACACATACACACAAAAAGTAGGCAGTCTTTACGAAACAAATCATATTCCATCTTCTTCTAAAGCTCTCTAGTAGTAATAGTGGACCCTGCAAGGATTTAGAATAAAACCCAAAAAGCCAACCAAAGTAGAGCGCTTAGCTAACTATGAATGCTTTAGACATTATCTTAGTATTTTCCTACCATCCATAGTCCACACCACACATCAACCAACATGCATATTCTCAGTGTAAATAATCATTCGGGTATGGAGCATTTTTCTTTCCACTAAATGGTCATTTAGATTTGTATTGGGTTGGGTTGAAATATTATTCCTAATTAATAATTATTTTATATATTCGGGCTTATGAGCCGAGTTTATACAGATGGACATGGATGGGCTTATCGGGCCTTATTGGGCTCGGGTCTATCAGGCTGTATTGGGCTCAGACCTATCGGGTTTAAACACCCTAAGGCCAAGTCCAGTCCGTTAACTTTCGGGCTGGACTAGCTCATGGCCCATAGCAGACCAAGTTGGACTTTTTTTCAACGGGCCTAGTGGGTACCCACAATCTTATGGGCTTCTGGGCCAAATGGTGAGGGCTACTTGCAGGTATTCCCTCATGTTTACCTTAGAGGCATATATCACAAAAGGACATATTTATGCTTCGACACACTTGGCCCTGATTTTGGTATGATTTATTCACCTTGAACACAATTTTCTTCTAAACATTTACAAAATATGTTCTCACATCTTCTATGAAAATTGTACTACTTGAAAACTTCATTCCAAGAGCAAACTGTGGATTTTTCATATCAACCTTAGTGTTAAACCCTATAAATGGCCCAATAGATTTCCTCCTCCTTGACAGTTTATTAGGAGGCTCATCTTCCTTACTATCAACTGCTTCTGACTCATCTTTTTGGGCTCCCTCACCACTATCTTCATTTGGCACAACATCAAAATCTTCAACATCCACAAATGCTACAAACAAGTTATCATCATATTCTCCCATGTTAACCTCATCCCCTTGCCTATAATCATCATTAACCCACCCTAGATCATCATTGCCTTCACCATATTTAGTCTTTAAATCATTATCAATATAAGAAGACTGTATTAGTTTCTTTGGCCAACTTCTCCTTACACTCACCTTCCTCATATCCACGGTCTCATTTTCAGTCTTCACATGCCCTAAAAATTTGAGCCCATCACCACCTCCTTTTTTTTCATATACACAGGAATACATGAACTATATTTTGCATAGTTATCACACAGTTTGAATATTGAACATCAGAGGTTACTTTGACCAAGATTTCACTATCTACTTTTTTAGAGTATACAAACAGTTCAAAAGGTAAATGGCCTAAACCATTCCCTGCGCACTTCAATTCTAATAAAGAAATCCAATCAATCGTAATAAAATCATAGAACATGACTTGTCTTGTAACGACCCGGAAGTTATAGGAAAACAAAAAGTGAAAAATTTACTTGAAATGACGATTTTACCCTTATAAAAGTAAAAATGTTAACTTTTTTACTGCGACATCTTTTAGGGAATTCGAAAAGACCGTTATGTAGGTCTCGGTCTTTTGAATACATAAACAAGAGAAATTCCAAAATCGGAAATCGAATGGACTTTTTATGGATCTAAAAAGTGTCAAGGGTATTATGGTAATTTGGTATCAAGGGTATTTTGGTCATTTTGGATGGAAGGCCTAAGTCCCTCTAGAAAGTTCCACATTTTTCTTCTTATTCTCCCTACCACCGACCTACCCTACATACATACATCTATGTATCCATGTTTTTGGTGTGTGAGAAAAAAGAGTGAAAAGATGAGGAGGAATTGGGAAAACAAAGAGGAGATGTTTAGAGTGAGAATTGGCCGAGAGCCCGTGAAGCCAAGTTTTTGGCCCTGGGTCGTGGTCTAATTTTGAGGCCTTCTGGTGCCAACCTGAAGACATTAGGACATTGTTTGAGTTTCAAGGATCAAAGTGGAATAGAAACAATGAAGGTTGAGCATGAACAGCGACTGGAAATAAACTTAGTGCCATGGCCGAAATGTAAGGAATCCAACAATGATCATAAGGTATGTTTTCAAAGTTTTGAGATCGAAGATCTTCTTTTGGAGGTTATTAGGAGAATTTTGATGTTAAGACATGAGAAAAGATGAAGAAATCGTTGAATCTGAGCCGGGTTAGACTCGCAGGTTGGATGACCCGATTGTAGAGAAACGGGACTGAGACCTAAGGAAGAAGATGAACAGTGCCCTGCGCATGTAGCCCACACGCAGGGACTTTACATGGAGTGTGTAGGAGCGTGAGAAACTTTCTGGAAACTTGGTTAACATGAAATTTCATCTCCTTAATGATACAAGTCCAACGATACAATTGCCGAGACGATCAGGTATCGTCTCAAGACAGTTTTGATTGTCCGAAAGTTTAGTGTTCGTTTTAATTTTTTTTTCTAAAATTCCATAAAATTATGGGATGAAAATATGAGTTACTTAGGATGCTTATTGACCCTAAAAATGACTGTGGCAAGTGGAAAAGGTTCCAAGAAATTACGAAAAAAACGTGCAAGTTGGTATTGGAATACGTGGACCGAATGTGATTGGACTATTTCCTTCTTAAACTTATTATTCATGCATATTTATCGTGTTAAATGGTTTTCTATGTATTTTTTATGATGTTTGATTGATTGAGATTTATATGAATTTTGGTGATTTTATGGATATTTTTTTAATGACACGTTTTACGAGATTTATGCTAGTTGTGTATTGGGCTTGGGCCGGGGGTTTTGAATTGTGATTTTGATTGGAAATGTCTTATGCATGTTTTAATTGTGTCTTATAAATAATGGTGAGTTTTGAATGATCTTACAATAACGGTTCAATGCACATTTTACGAGAAACCGTATATGTTGAATTTTGGATACCTTATGTTCTGAACTTGGTTTTGGAAATGATTATGATTATAAGAATATGGTCCTTGGAATATGAGATGATTATGTGGTTTTTGGATATATGTGGTATGATTGGATGTGACTTCTAGATGTGATTATGGATTGTGGTGATTGGATAACCCTCATCGATATGCGGTTGATGTGTCTCAAACGTCTAGAGCAGGGCTCTGTTTTCCTGAAACTGTTAATTGGACTAGCACCAAGATGTCCAAATTCGGGCTCTGTTTTCTTAGGATCGATCCACACCTAGATGTCTAGAGCTGGGCTCTGTTTTCCTGGGTGATACCAGAACGTTCAGAGCTGGACTATGCTTTCCCTGGTACTCAGACGTCCAGAGTGGGGCTTCGTTTTTCTGAGTGGTATGGTCTACCGGTAGTGTAGTTATGATACGTTGATTGAGATTCTGGCATACAGGATGGGTTAATTCGGTATGATTGGTTGGTTCAGTATGGTCGGTTTAGCGTGATTATTATGGTTATGCATTGATATGTGTGTCTGCGTTGATACTTTGATATGGTCTCATATGGACATGTTTTCTTATGTTATTGGATTTTCGGTGATTTGCTCGTACTTCGAGGTTTCGTGTTTTATTGTCTATTTTTTAGGACTTATGAATTTTGATTTATGCATTCATAGTTTTCTAGAACGGAGGGTAAAGATTATGTTTTACGATTATGTTTTTGAAACTGTGTTTTACAATATTTATTTTTAGGCCCACTCACACATTTTTGATTTTGAAACCCTCCAAGGTCGTTGCACGAGAACTGAGGCTACTTAGGATGCGGAGGCATGGGCTATAAGACTATGAGCATCCCTTGTCTGATAGGATTTTGAGGAAAAGTTTGGTATTTTAGTGTACTTGTATACGAGATCAGGACCCGGGTATGGTTTGCGACATGTTACAAGGTCGGGTATTGTAACCTTGGTATCAAAGCTTGGGTTTGAGTTATGCTTGTGATTATCATGCCTCTGATATGTGATCCTCGTGCACGACCTGGAAATGAGATGAGCATAAGAGTCATGGATAATCGTAGGGCTAGAAGTACATTTAGATAATCAGTTGAATAGTAAGAAAGTTCCGGGGGTCCAGATAGTAAGTGAGCTCATTTGTCTAAGCCCATGTATTTGTCGTTATGTTAGACCCGGATGGGATTAATGAATAAGAGTTGGAGGATTTTCATAATGAAATGACTTCTGTTGGATCAGACATGTGTAGTAAATGTTTTGGTTAATGATTACATGTATTATTAGTGGTTTGGATTGTGAATATTGAATTAGGACTCCAATGGGAGTCAGGATATCTAGTTGTGGTTTAGATGTCTAGATAATGGAATAGGACTAGAGAAAGAATCGAAGTTGGGAACTTAGGGCCAAAGTAAAGCCGAAAGGTGGAAAGGTTGATACAAATTAAGTATTGGATAATGTTAGGACCCATCCCCAATCCCCCCGGGATTAACTCAGGACGACCCTGATCCCGTCTGACACGAAGTGTCAGACCAGGGAAAATTAAAACTTTTAGCCCGAAGGCTTCCAGAGTACGCCAAGATTCGGAGGAGGTATGTGATGTCTCAGTCTCTGCTACAGTCCTTATCCGTAATCAACCTGAAGGGCATTGAAAACAGAAAGACTGTGAGTAAACAAAAATAAAAGATTTGATAAAACATATTTCATAAAGACCTTTATACCCTTCACTAAAAAGCATGCATGCATATTAAAACCAATTATCCAATCACATATGTTTAAACAACCACATCCATATGGGTTTCTGCCCAAACCATTTACAGAAAACCAGAACATAATAAACATATGTGGGATCTCAGCCCAAATCCATTTATCATCATAAAACACAATTTCCCAAACCAATTGAAATCATGTTCATCCATATATTTCATATCACTAATCATGTCACGGTATCTAGAGCTACGCGCGTGCTACTCGGGATCTCAAACTCAAGTCTCTCCAAGATCCACCCAGGTCAATGTTCGTAGATCAATGACCCTCCCTGGATGTTTTCAACCATAACCTTTCTGAGAGTAAGGAACCCAACGGGGACGACTCCACTCAGTCAGTGTTCTGTGACTACTCCGGGGTCCACCCAGGCCAACGACCCTCCCCGGAGGAGATAATACATATATAAAGGATGGCATACCAAAAACCTTTTTGAAATCATTATCAAAACCTTTCGAGGGTACATGCATGATCCCCATAAACCGTCATGAGCCATAAAAACTTTTACAGGGTTCATGCCGGTCCCCATAAATCGTCATGAACCATAAAACCTTTCAAGGGCTCATGTCGGTTCCCATAAACCGTCATGAACCGTAAATCTATTTGTGGGTCCCTGACTCGAAATAACAGTCGTAAAACGTAACTGGGCCTTAGGCCCGAATCCACATACAAACTGGGCCTCCGGCCTGAATCGTAAACCAACTGGGCCTCATGCACGATTTCGTAAACTAAATGGGCCTCGTGCCCGATTTCGTAAACTAAATGGGCCTCGTGCCCGATTTTGTAAACCAAATGGGCCTCATGCACGATGCGTAAGTCAACTGGGCCTCGAGCCAGATACGTAAATCAACTGGGCCTCCGGCCCGATGCCTCATTAAATCAAAGGGACCTCAAGTCTGGGAGTTCTTAAATCAAATGGGTTTCGTGCCCGATTCATATTTCCAAATCCGGAATCGATTCAAGAACCAATTGGGCCTCTAGCCCGAGAACGTAACTAAAAGGGATTTCGAGTCCGAGGGTTTCCAAAACAAATGGGTCTCGAACCTGAGTTTACCTTTTCAAATCCAAAACCATTTCATGAAATCATTTCCAAAACTATAAGCACGGAAAATCAGTGCAAAACTGAAAACATCGATTTACGTAAATCACCTCGAAATGTGTGAAACCATATAATTCACCAATATCCAAATCAATATCATAGAATCACATTCATAATCCATATAAAACATTTATGCATGCATCACAGTTCAGAAATCAAGGTACGCTCACAGAACGTCATAAGCTGCCGCCTCGATTTGCGTGTCGTAAGCCTCACCGGGAAAATCGTCGCCATCGGGACTCCCAAACCTGTCCAAATCAATCTAGAGGGTTACTAACTACCTTATTAACCTCTCATTGAAGGCCCATAATTTTCCCAAATTTTTAACTATTTTAAATCTCGAACCTAAACCTTCCGATGTCCCGAATATTATCGAGACGGTGTCCGATCGACACGAAATCAGTCCCAAAATGTTCGTTACATCGAATAGAAGAATTCGTGTGTTGAACACATCCCCAGAAATTGGGCTACGCGCCCACACGCGTCGCCTGAAGTGGCTGCGTGTGGGAGCCACGCGTCACTGTTCACTCACCACTAACCTTCGACTGAATCGGTTCTCTGGTTCTGAACTGGGCCGGACCGGTCCAGGGTCCAAACTCATCCATTTTTGGTCCATTTTGTTCCCTTTTGATCCCTAAAGTTTCCCCTACTCATTTCCTATCAGTTTAGCCTATCAAGTACAAGAAGACCAAGAAAACCCATACCTCCATGTTCGACAATGGTGACGGAGGCTGCAACCTCCACCCGTCGTGCTTCCCGGCCGTCCAAGCACTCAAAAACCATCCAATTTGCCTTACCAGACCCCCAGAAGCATAACCCAATCGTTAGGTTTGATCCAAACCAACAAAAACTAAAACTAAAATTTTAAACTAAAAACCTACCGTCTCGGGTTTCTCCGGCCACGGTGCGTGTCGGTCCTCGCCGTCAACGCCACCATCTACTCCTCATCTCCCCCTCAAATTTTCCTTCAGGAGCCACCAACGTTAGACAAGGTTTAGGGGAGGTGGTGATGATATGTGTGTTTGCTTGAAAATGGAAAATGAGGAAATGGGGTGTTCGGGTTGTGGGAAAACAGAGAAGGAGATGATAGTGATCAGATGAGAGAGAGAGAAGAAATGGAGGGTGAGGATTAAAGGATGAGAGGAGATGGAGGGTTAGGATTGAGAAGTGGGTAGATTAGATTATAAAATAATAAAAATAATAATAATTAATTAGTATAGATCCACAAATTGGGGGTTTGGGCCAATGGGATGAGTGACACTTGTCACTCATCCATGGGTCCCACTAAAATATCTGCCCAATCAGATATGCCAAGTGTCTTTGCCTCATAATGCGTGCAATAGTAAAATCGAACATCCGTGACCCTTAACTTTCCCGTTCGAAGTCAGATTTCAGCATGCCGCCTGTCTATGGATTCGTTTCGACCCGATCTATGTAACTGTCCTAGGTCCTCGGCCATCGGACCTCCCAGGTCAAAAGTCAACTATTTACCCCTTTTGACTAAATTACCAAAGTACCCTTGAACTTCCGAACGTCATAACTTTTCCCTCGAATGTCGGAATCGAATGTGCCACTTGGCTATGAACTTGTGACGTCCCAAACTACGTCACAGTCATCGGCCTAAGTCTATTTGACATTCTGAAGAAAAAGTCAACGTTTTTCCCATGCCTAGGAGCATAACGGTCATTTTGCATTGTTCGTCCGATTTCGCTCAACTAATCACCGATTAACTTCACTAATCCTGATTAGTTACTAACCTAATCTCGGAATTCGGGACAGGTCCTTACAACCTTCCCTTCTTAATTAATTTCGTCCTCGAAATTCCATCTATACTGATTCCATATCCACCTCGTGGAAAGCAAATTCAACCTCACCTCAAATGTACACTTGTACCTCCACTAACCAGAACAAAACTTATTCGTACCTAGACGTTCCACTAATACTCACGTCGCATCGACTACACTCGACCACGTCGAATGACAGTAGTCACACGTTCCGAGTTGATACCACTTGACGATTCTACCAATCCGTTGATACTAACAACTCGACGGTTCCTTCTTTAATCACCACTCTATCCTGACACCTGCTCCTACTGGGAGTCACCAGACTCATGCAACGATCCATGCTGACACATCCGACAAACCGTCACCACTTGACAGTTGCTAGTCGAAAACTAACCTTATACTTACTTGTGGTTACTTTAACCACCACTCACTCAACCTGAGTGTAACTGGACCCATCAGCAACACCATGACCTAATGCACAATATCCAATGTTCGGTCCACGTCCTCGACTAATCCAATGGTATTGGAACTAAGTCGACTACCAACACGTTCACCAACGTACCCATGGTATATCTTATATACCGCCACTAGGCACCACAAGCCTGTCTAGTAGCGTACCTCGAACAACGTACAAGGTACGTACATCTACCCAACAACCAGTCTACAACAACCATGACGACGATAACCTAGGTCATAGCTGAACACGTTTCAATTCTGGAGTCCATCTGTCCAATCCAACATTAGACAGATCAAAACTCCAACCCATTGTCCACTTCGAGTCCCATGGTCACCTGACCAGTAACTCAACGTCTACTTCTAATCATGTAATCCAATACGTACCAATCCGACTCACGCCCACCAAGGCGTACCCACTCATGCCAATTGGCATCAAATCTTACCCACGTTTACCGAGATGAATCAACTCTGAATCTCTCGGTTACCTGCTCACACGATTAACACATTACATTTGATTGACTTCATAGGGAAGCCAATCACAATATCCCCACATCTAAGGCTGACCAAATCTGACCCTGTCGGACACCTATTCATCCGAGTAATACAATATACGGGATTAACCTCGAAAAGAAGTTTAGTCCCAACATCCTCAACTCAACTATCCAAGTAAGAGTGATAAACTCTTCACCTATCTGGATCATCAAGATTACGGTCCAGATCCATCACTATGTCACCCGACCATAGACGTCACGATCCTCGATCATCACGACACCCAAAGTCCTCAACATCACAATCTAGATCCACCTAGGATCCACACAAGCTCACTCAGCTAATAATCCACTCGAGATCCGATCATAGGGTCTTACACCCTCTAGGATCCTAAGTCGGTCACTCCCCGACCAATTTTCACATCTAAACAGATTAGTCAACGACGAGACACGCCAAGACTGTGGGTTCTCTCCAATTACCTCGTATCGATCCTTGTCATTCCACCTAGGAAAAACCACAGATGATCCAACACGATGACATCGAAACTCATCCTACGTGAATGCATCCAAACTCATTGTACTCACCACGCCATGTAACCCAACATCTTCTGACACCAAGCAGAAAATGAGGAATTTCCTTCACTTAACTTCAAAATACTCAACTCTACCTGATGACCCAAGACAAATCCCGGATCCACCAACCAATACACGATTAATGTACTAGTGATAACAACCATCGTTTACCATGGTAGAACCTGAGAAGTCACCCAAAATGACTTCGAAATACCCATTACCAATGCGGAAAACCCGTACTCCTCTCGTCACCTCAATTACAACCTCTCTCGATTTCGAAGTTCCAATCATGTCGGAACCAACGCACTCAGACATCAACCACGTGTCCATAACCAGTCTAACTCTATCAGTGATCCACTCCCGGACCACAGATACCGATCACATGCTCATCTCGACGGAGTCACATCCCGACTCGTGACTCATCGTCATCACCATCACCATCACCAGCACCAGCACCAGCACCAATGCTAGTACCAGCACCATCACTAACACCAGCACACTAGCATCAGCATCCAGTGTGCGAAACAGACAACCCTGGATCTCCACTCACACCGAGCGATGACCCCGTATCTCCGCTCGTATAGGAGAAACTTTGACTCCCTCGTACCCAACAACTCTATGTACAGTCACCCTGACATCTTATACGAGAAAAGGAAACGTTCCCCGAACGTCCCCGATTCCCAACAACCATAACTACAACCATTCTCGGTAATAGTGTCTGCCACAGATTCGTGCAGAACTAACCACCAAACGTCGCTATCGAGACTCTGCATCCAACGGAATCCACTGCCGTACTAACAACTCTGTATCCCCACTCCGGGATTCCATCGACAGGTACCAACCTTGGTAACCTGTCCAACCGAACTCTATCCAGTCGTAACTCGACTCAACCAATGTCGTCTACCGGGTCACCCATGACCTTAGTTGCACCAACAATCCATCACTGCTAAAGTTGCATGAAAACCAACTAATTCTAATCGATTACTACCACATCGACTGCGGAGTGCAATCCCATCATTAAAGCTGACGTGACTTGACCGACTGACGGTCTCGACTCCGAAAAGTCGTCAACGTCAAACCACTCGCCAACACACCTTTCTGAACCATACGTCCTACCTTAGGGTTCCACTATCACCACATACGGTTCCTCTAAACCCAACTGCAGAAGGCAGTATAATCCATAATCTGACCAACCCCGCGGTCCCGACATCGTATGGACATCAATCAAATCTTACCGTCAGCTCAACAAGGGTTCCTCGAGCCCGACTGCTCCCAGAAACATAGCCACCTAACTCAACAAAAATCCGACCATCTAATAGTCATAAATCCTAACCAGTCGTCATTACCGATCCTATAACATCGTGAGAAACGATCCCAACTAACCGTCTCATGATCAAAACTCTAAATTACTATTACGTTCATCCTTTCGTAGGGTCCCACACTAAAATCCATGACAGAACTATGGCAACCCTGGCATCAAATGCCGAACCACAACGAACCACGATTCAATCATACTAACTTATAGTACCGATATCCTAACTATCAGGTTGATAACGAATTGTAGTTCACTGAGACATCACATCCTCGACCTGCGCGCACCGTAAGAGCAAACCTTGCTCTAATACCACTTGTCAGTATCAAAGCGTCTTGAGTATCCTATGAGCTAACCTGCTCTGATACCACTTGTCAGGACCCGTCCCCAATCCCCCGGGATTAACGCGGGATGACCCTGATCCCGTCTGACATGGAGTGTCAGACCAAGGAAAATTAAAACCTTTAGCCCGAAGGCTTCCAGAGTACGCCAGGATCCGGAGGAGGTATGTGATGTCTCAGTCTCTGCTATAGTCCTCATCCGTAATCAACCTGAAGGGCATTGAAAACAGAAAGATTGTGAGTGGACAAAAATAAAAGATTTGATAAAACATATTTCATAAAGACCTTTATACCCTTCACTAAAAAGCATGCATGCATAGTAAACCCATTTATCCAATCACATATGTTTAAACAACCACATCCATACGGGCTCCTGCCCAAAACCATTTACAGAAAACCAGAACATAATAAACATATGTGAGATCTCAGCCCAAATCCATTTATCATCATAAAACACAATTTCCCAAACCAATTGAAATTATGTTCATCCATATATTTCATATCACCAATCCTGTCACGGTATCTAGAGCTACGCGCGTGCTACTCGGATCTCAAACCCAAGTCTCTCCAGGGTCCACCCAGGTAAATGTCTGTAGATCAATGACCCTCCCTGGAGGTTATAAACCATAGCCTTTCTGAGAGTAAGGAACCCAACTGGGGCGACTCCATTCAGTTAGTGCTCCGTGACTACTCCGGGGTCCACCCAGGACAAAGACCCTTCCCGGAGGAGACAATACATATATAAAGGATGGCATACGAAAACCTTTTTGAAATCATTATCAAAACCTTTCGAAGGTTCATGCCTGGTCCCCATAAACCGTCATGAGCCCTAAAAACCTTTCCAGGGTTCATGCTGGTCCCCATAAACCGTCATGAACCATAAAACCTTTCAAGAGTTCATGCCAGTTCCCATAAACTGTCATAAACCGTAAATCCATTTGTGGGTCCC
This sequence comes from Prinsepia uniflora, assembly GCA_032719365.1. Lineage (NCBI taxonomy): Eukaryota > Viridiplantae > Streptophyta > Magnoliopsida > Rosales > Rosaceae > Prinsepia > Prinsepia uniflora. Next base: position 57,640,568 of record CM064869.1, on the reverse strand, counting down.
TGACCCGAAATCACAATCGTAAAACGTAACTGGGCCCTAGGCCAAAATCTACATACAAACTGGGCATCTGGCCCGAATCGTAAACCAACTGGGCCTCGTGCCCGATTTCGTAAACTAAATGGGCCTCGTGCCTGATTTCGTAAACCAAATAGGTCTCGTGTCCGATGCGTAAGTCAACTGGGCCTCGAGCCCAATACGCAAACCAATTGGGCCTCAAGCCCGATACGTAAACCAACTGGGCCTCCGGCCCGATGCCTCGTTAAATCAAATGGACCTCAAGTCCGGGAGTTTGTAAATCAAATTGGCCTCGTGCTCGATTCATATTTCCAAATCTGGAATCGATTCAAGAACCAATTGGGCCACTAGCCCGAGAACGTAGCTAAAAGGGACTTCGAGTCCGAGGGTTTCCAAAACAAATGGGTCTCGAACCTGAGTTTACCTTTTCAAATCCCAAACCATTTCATGAAATCATTTATAAAACTATAAGCAAGGAAAATCAGTGCAAAACTGAAAACCTCGATTTACGTGTAAGCATGTAAATTGCCTCGAAATGCGTGAAACCATATAATTAACCAATATCCCAATCAACATCATAGAATCACATTCATAATCCATATAAAACATTTATCCATGCATCACAGTTTAGAAATCAAGGTCCACTCACAGACCGTCCTAAGCTGCTGCCTCGATTTGCGTGTCGTAAGCCTCACCGGGCAAATCGTCGTCACCGGGACTCCCAAACCTGTCCAAATCAATCTAGAGGGTTACTAACTACCTTATTAACCTCTCATTGAAGCCCAATAATTTTCTCGAATTTTTAACTATTTTAAATCTCGAACTAAACCTTCCGATGTCCCGAACATTATCGAGACGGTGTCCGATCGACACGAAATCAGTCTCAAAATGTTCGTTACATCGAATAGAAGAATTCATGTGTTGAACACATCCCCAGAAAGTGGGCCACGTGCCCACATGCACCGCCTAAAGTGGCTACGCGTGGGAGCCACGAGCCACTGTTCACTCACCACTAACCTTCGACTGAATTGGTTCTCTAGTTCTGAACCGGGCTAGACCGGTCCAGGGTCCAAACTCATCCATTTTCGGTCCATTTTGTTCCTTTTTGATCCCTAAAGTTTCCCCTAGTTATTTCCTATCAGTTTAACCTATCAAAGTACAAGAAGACCAAGAAAACCCATACCTCCATGTTCGACAATGGTGACCGCGGCTGCAACCTCCACCCGTCGTGCTTTCCGGCAGTCCAAGCACTCGAAAACCATCCCATTTGCCTCACCAGACCCCCAGAAGCATAACCCAATCGTTAGGTTCGATCCAAACCAACAAAAACCGAAACTAAAAATTTAAACTAAAAACCTACCGTCTCGGGTTTCTCCGGCCACCGTGAGTGTTGGCCCTCACCATCTACTCCTCATCTCCCCCTCAAAGTTTCCTTCAGGAGCCACCAACGTCAGACAAGGTTTAGGGGAGGTGGTGATGATATGTGTGTTTGCTTGAAAATGGAAAATGAAGAAATGGGGTGTTCGGGTTGTGGGAAAACAGAGAAGGAGATGATAGTGATCAGATGAGAGAGAGAGAGAGAGAGAGAGAAAGAGAGAGAAGAAATGGAGGGTGAGGATTAAAGGATGAGAGGAGATGAAGGGTTAGGATTGAGAGATGGGTAGATTAGATTATAAAATAATAAAAATAATAATAATTAATTTGTATAGATCCACAAATTGGGGGTTTGGGTCAATGGGATGAGTGACACTTGTCACTCATCCATGGGTCCCACTAAAATATCTGCCCAATCAAATATGTCAAGTGTCTTCGCCTCGTAATGCATGCAATAGTAAAATCGAACTTCCGTGACTCACAACTTTCCCATTCGAAATCCGATTTCAGCGTGCTGCCTGTCTATGGATTCGTATCGACCCGATCTACATAACGGTCCTTGACCATCGGACCTCCGGGGTCAAAAGTCAACTATTTGCCCATTTTGACCAAATTACCAAAGTACCCTTAAACTTCCGGACGTCATAACTTTTCCCTCTAATGTCTGAATCGAACGTACCACCTGTCTATGAACTCGTGATGTCTTAAACTACGTCATAGTCATCGGCCAAAGTCCATTTGACCGCCTGAATAAAAAGTTAACGTTTTGCCCACGCCTAGGGGCAAAACGGTCATTTTGCATCGTTCGTCCGATTTCGCTCAACTAATCACCGATTAACCTCACTAATCCTGATTAGTCACTAACATAATCTTGAAATCCGGGACGGGTCGTTACAAATAAGGCTCTGTGATAGAACCTGAATCAATGTTACGAGCCCGATAAAGCTAGTTATTTTAATTTACAGAAGCAAAATGATTTCAAGAAATCTGCTAGGGTGAGAAGTATGGAATAAATACCCCCTACCTCGAGTATGTGATTGAAATAAGTTAGATACTTCTCAGAAATTGAACTGTGAATATTGATCTGGATATCTTAGTGACAGTACCTCAGCAAGTGGTTATGAATCTAAGGGTATTTGACTGGTATCGAATTGGATGTGATAAGAATCATTATAATAATAGGGAGATCTATTGTGTGCACATCCAATATGTGTTAGTTTTGATTGACAAGTGTAATTCTCTGAGATATTATGTTTTGGAATTGGTGGAGTAATCCAGGAAAATTATATAAGACTACTGCTTGGTTGTTTTGTGGATGTGGAAGTTGAGAATATGCATGAAGGAAAAACCTCTGGTCTAGGGAAACTTGAAGGAAATTAAACCCCATATATCAAATGGTTCAACGATTGGATGTTAAGCTACAAAATGGAATTGTGTTGTACTTTGAGGTCTGAGCACACTATATTTGTGCCCTGTTTACTAAAGTGTGTGATAGTTGGTGTGGTCTCAAAGTCAATGACTTGTGATTTGTGACTTGACTGTCCGTATGTTTATACCTTATTGTATACTTATAAGCCTATAAAAATGGTTAAAAGATTGAAGGTCCGATTCCCGGGATAAGGTACAAGACTTTACTGGCCATAAGAGTTCAAGTATTGGAAGTATTTCTACATTTAGAGGATGTAAGTGACTTAAATCTGAAGATATAAGGGTGAGTGGAATTGAACAGTGTGTGTACTATTGAGTATTGTCTAAAGAAAATTTGTGTAAAGGTTGATATTTTTGGTAGAACTCAGGGTCTCAACTTACATAATTTTTTAAGAGCTTAGATGTTACTAGCTAGCCTAAATTGCTGGGTGACAAAGATTAGGAGCATATATTGTGATACGCCAACAGACATGTGACTAAGTTGTGGAAGCTGAGAGATTTGGTAAATGTTTCCAATCCCTTAGTAAATGTTGGATTCATTTAACAATAAAAAATTTATTTCAATTTCTAAGAATTCAAAGAAAATAGTGATAAGATCTGGGCGATTGTAGATGGATTTATAAGTTAGCTTAAGAGGAAGTTTCATGATATAGTGTGTGAACTGTATGAAATTTCTAATCAGGATTCGAACAAAATGTGTGGTTATGTTAGAATATTAGTTTGAGAACTAAAAGGAGCAGAAATTGAGAGCTATAGTTCAGAAGGAAGTTGGAAAGTGGAAATGTAGAGTACTATCTTAAGTAATGAGAAGGAACTCAAGTTATGAGTGCAGACCTAAGTTTGGCTATGTTTAATTTGGTGATTAAGTCAAAATTTTGTGTGAATTAGAGATGAATACTTCAAAATATCTTGTGAATTTGATAGCAAAACTTAACCCTAGTTTGGTAACTTCTTGGCTTGGAAGGTAAGTCAAGGGTAGCGTTTGATTATGTGACTTGTGTGGCTTAGCCCATAAATTGGATTTGCCATTAAGGTGATGGGTCCCTGATAGTTAAGTTTAAGATGTTCTCAGATGGTCCATGCTTGGGCCATAAGTTTATGCATATTATTAATAGACAATATGATTGACTCTTGAATGAAGACTTGGTTCAGTCTGGCTTTAAGGCTGGTGTGATTTAATTTCTAAGCTACTTTGTTAAGATGGTGATAAGTGTTTACATGTGACTTGAGCAGTATGTAATGTAGTATATGCAGGTTGGCTATTTAAACCTGATAGCAGAACTTGATTAGACTGATGTGAACTGTGCTTCTAATATTTGTGATTTTCTTCTTGGTGTGATGTAACGTATGGGTTATTATTATTGTGATGCGTACTTGAATG